>JAVTVY010023136.1:0-97396 GCA_036873755.1 Hanleya hanleyi | reverse complement strand
AAACATAATTTCACTTCTTTAGGATGTTCCTGGATAAGCTGCACTTCTTTATCATACACCATGAGAATGACATCCGACGTCAATTGAAAGAACGCGAGCTCCTTTCCCGGTGCTGCCATAATGATAAATGACAAAAAAATACCGCGCCAGACAAATTATATAGATGGATTCTTGCTAATGGGAATAAAAAAATTGTAAATAAAAAAAATACCTTGTAGAAAAAATAATTAAAATTGACAATGCAATTTTTGTAGACGGACCCAGAGTGCATAAATTGATATTCTTGAATCATTAACATGATAAAAATAAAATATTATCATTGCTGGCATCGTATATGAAGTCCTCATAATTACCCGAACAATGCCTAGTGCTGTGAAATAGCCAAACCCGATACTTGCAAAACCATACTATATATGTAATAAATGCTAGACGTACGTGAAGGGTTTTCTTCAATGTTAAATTGTGTACCTTGTGTGCCCTAGTGCGCTTATAAATTTAAAGAAACGTTAATTCAATGAAACAATTCATCAAATAGGTAGCCCACATCCTCTGCTTGATTCTACTTCAATCAAACAATGTAATTCATACGACAAACACATTTAATAAATTACCAAAAGCATGAATTAGAACAAAAACGGGGTGCCATTTTAACTGCTATAAGAAAGGGGCCGCAACTCTGTTTTGACACGAAAATTTGAATCGAAACGGCTCGCGTTGTGTTTGTTACGGTGAAATGAAGGGTCTGTTTTTTATAAATTTCTACCGTTCCCTTTGGATAATCGCGCTGGAATTTTCACCGAGCTAGTATAAGGTGGTAAGTGATAATCTTCATATATTTTTAGACAGGAAAATTAATTTATTTTCAATGTAGCGGATTTTTCCTACTATCGTACTTTCCCATTAGGCGAGTAAAAATCATACAATAACAATATAGTCGAACGGTAGGGAGCTAAAATTTTACATACTATACCCTAACTTGTCTAAGTTTAATTAGAAATAAAATATATACGGCAGTGATATTTTATTGTCAAAATACAGCCGTTTATAAATGTAAAACAAACACACGCCGAATTTCATGTCCGCTTCAATCTTGACGGCTTCGCCGACGTCCGCGCGGTGTCTATATATATCCCGGCCCAGATTTCAAAGGCCCATTGCGAAAATTTTTCACACACAAGATGTCAGCAGCAAAAATGTCAACGACAACCAAGCCCACAGGGAGGAGGACATTATCAAGACGCAAGAAACAAGTCATGCGGAGGGTCATAAAAGAATTCTGGACCCAAGAGTTCGAGAGTTGGGAGGCGGCACTGACGCATACAACATCACCAGGGCTAGCCACGGCGAACAATGTGCGGGCGTTGTTGGAGTCGGTGAATACCATCATCCCCGAGGAGGGGTGGTTCACCTTACTGCAAAATGTGATGAAGCAAGAAGCCATCCCTCCTCCTCTTCCGACGACAACAACGCTCCAGCCAGTCCCATTCACATTTGAAAACCTAAGGGGGGAAGACGTGATTTTACTGAATCCGTCACCACCGGCATCAACAGCGCCCAGGGAAGAGGAAGAAAGACCACCATCGCCCTTCCCCCTGGAACCCCTGCCCTCCTTCCTGGAGCAAGATGATGACGATGACACCCCCCTTATCATCTGGGAACAGCCTCCCCCCACCGTCGCCGCTGCGATTTTTATGGACGGGCGTTCCATAACCCCAGACGTGGGCGAAGAGGGCATTTCACCCTATCGGTACTTCTCCGTGGCTGGGATGGGGAGTAGGCCACTCCCCCCTGAATAAAAACAGGGTTAAAAAATAATAACCGTTCTTGTCAGAACGTCCTGAATAAAAACAGGGTTAAAAAATAATAACCGTTCTTTTCAGAACGAATCCATCCTTCGAAAGAGGGCTTCTAACTTGGCACATCAATTTCAAAAGCATACAGCCCCAGCCCCCTTTATATTTTTTATTAGCAATGCATCACGAAAAAATAAACAACCCCTGGCCGATATCAAACAGTTCTTGTCAGAACTAATCTCTCTATTAAAAACACAGAATTTTTTCTCTTCCCCCATTAATTGTCCGAACAAATAACGGACATTTTATTTTTTTATTTTAATATGTCCGAACGATAACGGACATTTTATTTTTTTTATTTCAATATATTACAACCCGAATAAATAACGGGTTGAAATTTATAGCACAGGGATAGGTGGGAATCTGTTTTTAATTTTTAGGGTGGTTATTAAAAAATAACCGTTGGGATATGTAATAAATTACATTGTTGAGAGGGATTGTTGACGCTGTGTTCTTCTTTCAGCGCAGACGGAGCATGTCAAAGGTAGTAATTCACACATTCGGGGCCTGTTGGGTTGTGCACACGTTGGAATCTGGGCGAATTTATGAATACAACTTTCACATAAAGCCTGGTGACCACACGGGAAGATGGCAAATTTTGCGAATTGGTTCGGGCATTCTACACAGGATAAATATAAGTCTCTTTGACGTTCTGTTTTTGACCCCAGTGTTGTTGTTGTAGCTATGGGCCAAACATAATGGACATCGTCTTGATTTTGGTTTATTTTGCTGTTCTTGCTTCTGTTTGTTCGCACATCCTTGCGCATTTTTCTCACATCTTTCCGACGTCTAGCGGTCCTTACATCTTTCCTCCTTTGGGTTACTATGGTGTCTCCCCTGTTTTCCGCCTGCTCATCTTGGTCTGATGAAATATCTGAAGTATCTGTTGTTTGGCTTGTGCTTTGTTGTGCCATTTCTCCATCGGCTTTTTCTTTAACTGGTGGTGTCAACATATTTTGTAACATGGAGTCTATATCGTCAAAACATTGGTATTCATCAACATTCGGTGTGGGTGCTAGGGCAAAGAAGTTACCCAGCGGCGCTGTGTCTGGGGGATCTTCACAATGGACTGTACTTGGTAGCTTCCCGGGTTCAGATGGGAATAAATCTTTGATTATCGCCTCCAACCAGGGTTGGTCATGTTCCAAATTAATGACGTCGCCGAGCAGTGGTAGATCATCATTTGGGATGAAGTCTGATTTATCCATGATTTCAACAAATTGCCTGCATCACTGAGCACTGAGGCTAATTGTGAATGCCTGAAAAAAAACTGCGTACTATTTATAATGTAAAAAGCGCGGACGGCAGCGACAACACTGTGTCGTTTGCTACCACGGACGCTGCGAAAATCTGTGTGTGTGTTTTTTTTCATTTATAAACGGCTGTATTTTGACAATAAAATATCACTGCCGTATATATATTTTATTTCTAATTAAACTTAGACAAGTTAGGGTATAGTATGTAAAATTTTAGCTCCCTACCGTTCGACTATATTGTTATTGTATGATTTTTAGTGAATTTTACTCGCCTAATGCGAAAGTACGATAGTAGGAAAACTCCGCTACACTGCAAATAAATTGATTTTCCTGACTAAAAAAACATCCAGACTAGAGCTGACAATCCTATAATATTACTGTGAAAATTCCAACGAATTTATCGAACTAAAAGTTTGAAAAAAATAAAACTTTGAAAAAAATAAAACACATTTTTTTAGCAAATACCATAATCTTGCACTCACTCACACCCACAGGCCGATTCACAGCCGCCATCTTGTCCCAACACCCACAGCCGCCATCTTGTCCCACCACCCACAGGCCGATTCACAGCCGCCATCTTGTCCCACCACCCACACACACACACACACGCCGCCATCTTGTCCCACCACCCACAGGCCACCATCTTGTCCCACCACCCACAAGCCGTGTAGACTATAAATAACGTGTGGTCTGTTGTCATTTATTCACAAAATACAATTATGAGTTCAAGAAGACGACCCTTGTTTACCCACCACGCTGCGAGAGATCCAAGACATGATGCTGCTGCTACAGAACACAGAGAGATGGTTAGCAGTGAAGAAGTTGGAGGAATAACGATAACCACAAGTTTTCAGAGGGTTCTTGAAGACGAAACCACGTTAATACGCAGTACAGAAGAACTTGCGGGAGAACTCCGGCGAAATATACGAGCAGAAGAGGATAGACGATTGCAAAGACTAAGTCAACAACAGGATGAAGAAATCAACAGGATGGAGGCCATTGAAGAAGGAGAAAACGAGGACAATGATATGACGGATGGGGAACAAGACGGCGAGCTTCCATGGTTAAATAAGAATACACCGCCAATTACAACAACAACAACGATGCCTACCGAAACTATAACCATTTCGGCTGCAGAAACTCCACCACAACAATGCCCACACGAAGCCGAGGTATCCCGCCTCAACGAAGTGATTAACATCATGCGTGAAAACATCACTGGAATGGAGGTGACAATGAATGGAATGGAGGCTGAGATTTCCATACAGAAGAAAGAACGACATATAGAAGAAAGAAAAAAACGATGTAGTATCTGTACGGATGAGGAGAGCTTGTACGCTGTACTACCGTGTGGACATCTGTGCCTATGTAAAGATTGTTGGGTGACACTGTCGTGTGAAGGAGCCATGTGCCGCTGCGTTGACGCCGGGGAAGAGCATCTCAAAATAAAATGCCCCATATGCAGGAAGCATATAGGTGGTATAAAGAGAATCTACCGCGCATAAGTGTCGTGTAACACTTTCAAAGGCCCTTTTCAGGGCCAACCCATCTTTCCGGAAGTGGAAACTTCTTTCAACAAAGCACAAAAATTAACACCAACTCCCATCATCCTTTCCCCAAAGACAAATTTTTTTTAAAATTTTTTGTACATTTTTTTGAAATTATTGAAAAAAAAAGGGAAAATTGGAGTGGGGGGGGGGACAAGGGGAGGGAAATGGAATAGCCAAAAAATTTTTTTTTTTTTTTTAATAAAAAAGGGAAAAAAGATTCATGGAGCCAAAACAAATCTTTTTCATTTTCTATGTTTTTTTAACAATTAAAAATTGAAATTATGGAAAAAAGGGTTAAAAGGGGAAATTGGAGGGGGGGACAAGGGGTAAGCAAGGTTGATGGAATAGCCCTAATTTTTTCTTTAAAAATGGACCCATGGGGTCGAGTGAGGTATCAAATTGAAGGTTAGGTGAAGGAGCATCTAATGGGTTGGGTGTAGGATTGAACTATCGGCATTGTGCGCATGCGCGGTGGCCGAAAGGTATGAAAATAGCCTTTTTGGAGCTAGGGGATAGCCAAAATTTTTTTTTTTTTAAAATGGACCAATGGGGTCGAGTGAGGTATCAAATTGAAGGTTAGGTGAAGGAGCATCTAATGGGCTGGGTGTAGGGTTGAATTAGGGTGATTCTGCGCATGCGCGGCGGCCGAAGGGTATGAAAATAGCCTTTTTGGAGCTAGGAGAGCCCCTAATGGTCCAATGGGGTCGAGTGAGGTATCAAATTGAAGGTTAGGTGAAGGGGCATCTTATGGACTGGGTGTGGGATTGAATTAGGGTGATTCTGCGCATGCGCGGCGGCCAAAGGGTATGAAAATAGCCTTTTTGGAGCTAGGAGAGCCCCTAATGGACCAATGGGGTCGAGTGAGGTATCAAATTGAAGCATTCATGAAGGGGCATCTAATGGACTGGGTGTGGGTTGAAATAATCCTTTTTTTTCAAAAAAAAATTTCAATAATTTCAAAAAAATTTAAAAAAAAGAATGAACACTAAGCATTTTTTTAATTTTCTACTATTTTTTATTAACACAAATAGAATGAACGTATTCACAAGGGTATTGAATTTTAATATAATTATATCTGAGTATTGAATTTTTAATACAATTAACAGTAAAAAAACTCTTTTAATACAATTATACGCTCTCAAGCCACTTCAATGAATGTGTATGGTAAATGTTTTTCAACACTTGTTCTCAATAGTTCACCAACAAGACTTGTTTGAATTCATCATCATCTTTCCGGCCCTGGTGCACGTAAATGTAGGTAATAATCTCTTCACGTGGAATTTTGGGAGGACAGGCCGCTTCTACTGCCCGGGCAATTTGCCTCTCCGTCACGGTCTGTAGTGCTTCAGTGATCAGTGCGTATGAGGGTACGCTAGTGTCCTCTGGAATTTGAGGTCTGATCAGATCCAGGACTGTGTCGATGTACTTCTGATAAATATAGTGTTGCACCTGGTAGGCCACAGCTGAACGAATTGCACTTGCGAGACTCTGCAACTGCCGCCACGCCGTTAATTTCAAAGTGACACCCTGAGGACAAGCAACAAGCTCTTGCGTATCTAACCGCCTTCGCCATTTACGGATATGCACGAGGAGCTGGTCGTTGTAATAGGCACAGCTCACATAGATGTCGTCACCCACATGAAATTTCGCTTCGTCACTCCCCTGGTCACGAATAACCGCATCGATGGCGTAATCAAAGGTCTCCAGTTTTTGCCAGGAAGCGTAGGTCAAGGCAATATGCTTACCGGGTCTGTCGTTAAAGCCCGCTGCATTAAAATGCACTTCTTCGTCTTTCACACTCACTGTTAAATAGGGTGAAAGCTCCCAAATGTCCGTGTGAGCTGCCTGGTAAGCTTGCTGGATGAGGTTATTGATCTCCTGGACAGACATAGGAAGTTCTACCTCTTGTTTCACTTGCTGGGGTACTACTGGCTGCTCAACCACAGGTATTTCTAACGGTGTTAGTCGAGGGCGTTTGGGTCGTCCAACGCGTTTGGCAGATGTACTCTCTGGGGTAGTGGTGTGCGTACGTTTGCTAGCTGTACGCTCTTCGGTAGTATCCATCACTAAGATATCATCATCATCTTGTATAACGTCGTCGGCTTCAAGTAGATCTGCTAGTTCTTCATTTTCCGTCTTCTTCAGCGCCTCCACGAAGGCTAGAAATGCATAAGGACCACGGCGCAGTAGACCGTCGATGAGAGCTCTGTTTTGTCCTGAAGGGGTCTTCTCCGCCATGATATCTTCGACACCCTGTTTCAAGAGTATGTTATCGGCCATAAGCACATCACATAATGCGCCCACATGCTGCATCTCATCAATCAGGCGAACACGGTTCTTTCGAAGCGTAACTAGGTCGGCTGACTCCATGACTATGGGCTCAGGCTGATGAGCAACTGCTACGGTGTAAAAGTCTGGTGAATTTGCACTGGTAAAAGTGAAAAAAGTAAAGGGTTCTCCACAGCTCATACAAAACAGGCAAGCAGGCTAGATGACTGACTAGAGGTGAAGCAAGCAGGCAGGCAGGCAGGTAGACAGGCTGGAAGGCTCGTCAGGTCAGGTAAGTCACAGTGCTCCGCAAAAGTAGTGCAATGAATACACCCCTACCCTAAAAATCGACTCCTTTTATACGTTTTTCTATAATCCGCCATCTTGTCCCACCACCCACACGCCGCCATCTTGTCCCACCACCCACACAGCCGCCATCTTGTCCCACCACCCACAGCCGCCATCTTGTCCCACCACCCACACAGCCGCCATCTTGTCCCACCACCCACACGCCGCCATCTTGTCCCACCACCCACACGCCGCCATCTTGTCCCACCACCCACACGCCGCCATCTTGTCCCACCACCCACAGCCGCCATCTTGTCCCACCACCCACAGCCGCCATCTTGTCCCACCACCCACAGCCGCCATCTTGTCCCACCACCCACAGCCGCCATCTTGTCCCACCACCCACAGCCGCCATCTTGTCCCACCACCCACCATCCACGCATGCGCACACCACCAATTGTGACGTCACCCAAGGTTCTGCGCATGCGCAGTGAAGCGCTACTTTATCGATTTGCTCCTTGTATACTACTCATGTGTAGCCTGAAAAAATATGGTGTTAAGTTCCAAACAAATATACTAGCTTGGTTTACATGGACTTACCCAATTCTTTGTGGAAGCTTTGTGTGCAAATAGGTGCAAACGGAGGCTCTAATAGATGACCAGTCTTGGGATATTCGATGATGCTGAATTTGTTTCGTTGTTCCGGAGACAAGTTTGCTATAGCTTCTCGTTGAATACGTGGGGGACAACACTGGTCATCCTCTCCCATTAATAACAACACCTGGGCCCTCATATCGTTGTACTAAATACGAAAACAGAAGACGTCACAAATACATATGAACATAGTAATGAAAATATCACATTTAGTCTGCCAGTTCAGAGTAAGAGGTCTCAGATTTTGCTACAATTCAGAGCTGGGGAGGATGCGTATCAGAGCTGGGGAGGAGGGGTATAAAACAAAGAAGCCATAGATATCGATCCACTGTAAATACTATGGAATGGGTCAGCGATGACACTTTGAATGTTCGTAAAAAGGTGGATTGTCGACTATAGGCAAGTTAGGCAAGGCATTCATCGAGGGAATTCACTCATCCATACAGAAGAAGGTTGCAATGATTTGGGAATGGTTGAGATATAAGCCAGGTTTGTGTGCAGAATGTGAACATGCCACCGGAAGGAATTAAATTTAACGTCGCGTTCAGCATATAACTTGAAGGTCTGAGTGAACCTTTCTGTTTATTTGTGGCAAAGATGTTCATCTGAGAATTTGGCATTTGATTCGAACTTACCGGAAAGAGATGGTGTTTCTTGTATGGAAGCGAATTTTTGGCCACCATTCCGTTCTCTGTTTTTCCAAATTTTGACACATCCATACTAAACGAAAATACAAGTATGATTTGATCATTATAAATATGTTTAGTTCTTTGTTAACCTGTTTTTAAAGGAAGGCATGGATACATAACCAAGCTTACAGTTGGCTCATGTCTTAATCATATCGTATGATCTCTGCAGGCAATTGTAAGATATTGTGAAAACACTGACGATATCTGTAGAATGCACTTCATCTTAACTAAAACTAATGACCAACCAGCCTGGTATGTTTCATTTTAGAACCTCACACAGTCTTTAACGGAACACACATGTATAATACATACGACACTCCTGGTAAGTATGAATTCCCAAACTTCATATCACAGAAAGCGGGAAATGATGTTCCACCTATACTGACGACGGCTTTGACCTGGAAATTAAATGACAAAATGTTGGTACCACTGATCCACAAATTGCTACTCATGTATGTTGCAATATTTCAGAGCTTTGCAAGATGGTAGCACGGAACAAAGCTTTTTCTGAAGAGAAAGCACGAAAAGTATACAAAATTGTATCCAAAAGTATCAAGCGCAGTGATGTGTACCTCCATGCCCATTTCTGTGTCCTTTCAAACTAAGTACACATACAATGTGCATCCTCCCCACAGAGCATGCCCCATTTCACAGGCTCATTTATCATTCCTGCCTCCAATAGCGGAAGTTGACCTTTACTACGTTGCTATGACGGATAGGGGAAAACCCACGTACGCACGGTGCAGTTTGAATCCGGCCGAACAACTCTTTCAGTTTTGCACATGAGCGAACTACTTTTCATATGCTCTGTCCAGATAAACAGTGAAAATAATCTCCAGATAATTCTTTTCAACGCTAGGTCAACAGAGGTATTATGCAGATTTGAAAAGTAATCGAAATGTTCGGCAAACATCTATTTTACTATATATGATGTCACATCCGGCGATGTGCGCGAGGCCCGGAATCCAGTCCAAAAATCTGACTGGTGGCTGGGGTATTATTAAACCCCCAGCGAGATGGTTGATCAATGTAAACAAGACCTACAGAAGTGCATATACACCATGTGCATGATGATTTTGGACACGTTTGTTTACTTTATAAACACATTGTAAGCTTGAGAGTGAATAGTATCTATCGAAGGATGTTCACAGATGTGTCTGCATGGTTAATATCAGCTAAATACAGAGCAAAAGTTTAAATGTTCTCTTAAGGAGCACACTAGCTCAATACCATATCAAAACGCAAGACGGTCTGGCATAAAAGCAGAAGTAGGGAATTGAGCATTATATGATGTTATTTATTACAATATATTAGAAAAATTTGTGTACAGGTCAAAATACGCAGATATTAACTAAACTAGAGATGAACATACCGATGAACAATAGATACCCAGGAGCAAGGCAAACTCTGCTCCCTTAGAAACGCCAACAACTCCTATTCCACAGGGATCCACTTCCGGTTGCGATTTGAACCAATCGGCAGCTTCCTTTCCAAAATAACACGAACAAAAGAAGACAGTGAAACACATTTTCATGGTGCGTTGACATATTTCTGTGCGCGCGTGTATACGAGCCAAAAGAAAATCTGCACATAATCACTTTACCAAATTCTGTTTTGATGGTGTGTATCAAAAAGAAAAAAAATGGGTTCATTAGCTGTTAGCACAGGTAGGTTCTCGTCGCACTCTCATACAGCTTCATAACACTGCTTTTCACAACCGCGCATGGATTCTCTGATCATGACATCCTTTAGTACTGATATCATCAGAATCAGGTTCACACCCTTCAGTCAGATCGAGCCCTTGTCGTGGTATAATTACGAACTTGAGCTATGCAGAGAAAAGAACGATGGCACAACACGCTTGCATGGTAGCTTTCTGTGGAATGCACATTTTCTTGAACGATATATGGCTTTTGCCCAAACTATAACTTAGAGAATGTGTCCAAACTATGATAATTAAACATTTATAAACAATGTTAGTATTTATTATCCAATCAAACCTGCTATTGCTATGGCCTTATCTCCCTTTGGAGTATTCTTTGCAAGATAATTAAAACGAAAGTTGTCTCCCCTTAGGGAGCTCAGCCAGCTCAGCTAGGTTACTTAAGCCCCTGCTCTCTCCTGATACTCCCTCTTTCTCACTCTTATAGCCCCGAGACGTGTGTTGTGCAAGGCCGTGGAGTGAGGGGCAGGATGAGAGGGTAATCAAAGCAATAGCAGGTTTGATTTGATAATAAATACTAACATTG
This sequence comes from Hanleya hanleyi, assembly GCA_036873755.1. Lineage (NCBI taxonomy): Eukaryota > Metazoa > Mollusca > Polyplacophora > Lepidopleurida > Hanleyidae > Hanleya > Hanleya hanleyi. Next base: position 86,589 of record JAVTVY010023136.1, on the reverse strand, counting down.
TTTTAATATGTTTAATATTTATTGCTCAAATCTTCACCTGCTGTTGCTATGGCTCACTACCAACATATGGAGGTGGGAACCTCGGCCTTGTAGTTCCAATAGCTGGCAGAGTAACCGCTGAGATGATCACGGACATGGCACACTAGAACACGACAAGAGGGACGCTGTGGGTAGTCATGGAGTAATCATAATAGATTGTTGAATGTGGCCACTAATTATTCGTCCATGCAAACCGTGATCGTGGATGTGGTGCACAATTTTACCCCCACGAAGGAACTCGGGCCGGTGGCGCTGTGAGTATTCAAGTGGTAAGCAGTGTATAACGAACAGAAGCGGCCATGTACATCCCGGCAACATCGAATACAAGGTGCCCAACTTATACCACTCTTTAAGTCCACAAGCCGTCTTACGTCAACTCTCTGTACTCTAGTCCTTTGTTGCTGACACTAGTAAACCTGAAAGTAATACTCACAAAAGTGTCAGGTCTTGTAAGATGACTTGTGAGTTGACAGCAGCTGACTCTCTTGAGATGATCTAGTTAATTGGTCATAATTGCCCTCATGCACCAACTCTCTGTACTTTAAATCTGAAACTGACACAAAGTATACCTAAAAACCAATACTCACCATTGTGTCAGGTCTTGAAAGATGTCTTGTGAGTTGGCAGCAGGCTGACCTGTTGATGTGATCATGTAATAAGGTGGACATGTGATTAGCTGTGATGATGCCGTAAGTTGGCTGACTGTTTGGCTTACAACACACTAAATACTCACCCAGAGAGAACCCGGGTCGAAGACGCTGAGGGTACTCGTGGATTAAAATCAAAAACCTGATTGTAAATGTGTCATAATACTCAATAGAAGGAAAACCCAGGTCGTGGAGACGCAGTGGGTGTTAATAGAGTAAAACCAGTAATAACTAAGAAAAGCCATGCCTAAACCATACTCACCGATGAGTCGGGTCTTGTGAGTTGGCAGCTGGCTGACCTATTCAGGTGATCATGTAATATGGTGGACATATGAAATGGCTGATTAGATGTGATGATGCAGCAAGCTGGCTGATTGACTGATTTGCTGCGCTGAACGAAGATACCCCCTCCCCCCTCTTTTTTGGAAGTTACTGGACCACGTGCTGGGCAGCCACCAGCGGCCAAAGCGTGGTCACTCTATCTGATTGTACTGACATATCTCTCAGATAGAAATTGGTAAAAGTTGAATTGGCACTCCATGCACAGGACTGGACAATGTCATGAAGGGATAGGTTCTTCCATAAGGCCATGATGTAGCGATGGCACGAATTTCATGGGAAGAAGCAGAGGCCAGAAGTGGGGGAGCGTCAATGGCAAGTTGATATGTCCACTTAATGGTCTTCTTCAACCAAGCAATAGTATTCTTGGTGATGTCACGCACTGCTGTTGGCTGAAGAGACAGGAATAACAGACGAGGAGAACCCCAACCAGGGTCGGTACGAGTGAGATAGTGACGTATGGCTCGTACAGGGCATAACAGGATGTCGTCCTCAAGGTCACGAACAAAGCAGGGATGGAGTACAAACGTTGAGCACAAGGACATTGGCGCACAGCCTCATTCTTGGCGATGAACTCAGGACGGGACGAAAGGAAATGCGAGACCAATTTGCCGTCCAGGTCAAAGACGACCTTACCAGAGCGTGAAGCTCGGAAACTAGACGCCAAAGCGAAAGCCGCCAGGAAAGCAGTCTTGTAGGAAACAGCTTCAATAGAGGCGGACTGTAAAGGTTCGAAGGGCGGACGAAGCAGGGCACTAAGAACCACACCAATATCTCACTTCGGTAACAACTGGCGAGTATGGCGAGACTGTAAGGCGAAAGCACCTAGGAGAGCAGAGATATTATCGTTCAGACTAAGGTCGATGCCGGTCGAAAAATGTAAAACCTTAGCCAAAGCAGACCGGTACCCCTCAATGGTGCTGATTTGAAAGTTCTTATCACGATGTAGGTGAAGGAGGAAGTCAGCTACTAAGGAAAGAGAGGCAGAGTCGGGATCGGAATCACGTTCTCGGCACCAGGAGACGAAATAGGCCTATTTCGATTGATAGAGCTGGGATGTGGAAGATCGATTGGCTGAAACCATCGTCTGTGCAACTTCTGCTGAAAATCCTTGGACTGTAAGTGCACACTGGAAAGTCTGCAGACGTGTAAGTTGAGCCACCGCGGGTTGTGATGTATTATCCCGTGAGGTTGACGCAACAGGCTGGGCCAAACCGGAAGATGACGTGGCAGAGCGGTGAGAAGCGGAACCAGTACCGGAAACCACTGACGACGAGGCCACCACGGAACCACGAGCAGAATGACACAGTCGTGCTGAGTAATCTTTGAAGAACTTCCTGAATCAGGGCCATGGACGGGCAGGCATAAGCCAGGAAGTTGTCCCAGTTGATTGAAAGGGCGTCGATGGCGAAAGCTTGAGGGTCCAGAATCGGACTGACGAAGAAGGCGAGCTGCGCATTGTTCCTCGTCGCAAACAGGTCGAACAAAGGGGGTCGCTCAGATGCTGCACATCTGGCGGAAGACCGTCAGATGAAGTTGCCATACGGTCTGAAGCACGGTGTCAGGACGAGAAAGGCGGTCCGTTAAGACATTGAGCCGACCCGGGACATGGCGAGCATTGAGAAGACAGTGATGAATGAGAGCCCAGTCGTAAAGATCCAACACCAGACGAAACGTTGAGAAAAGATCGGGTGGTACCCATCTTGTTGATGTGAGCACTGGCAGTAGAGTTGTCCGTAGCGATAAGAAGGGACGAATTCACGAGATGCCAACTCCTATGCTGAACTGCTAGGATGACTGCCTTCATCTCCAGAAGGTTGATGTGAAGTCTGGCATCCAACCTAGACCATCTGCCGGACACCTCCAGTCCGTCCCGATGGGCTCCCCAACCGAAGCATCGGTGTAGAGATGGTGATCCGAAGATGGAAATCGGAAGGGAACTCCCCGCATGACGTAGTGGCGGGACTGCCATCAAATCAGAAGTGGCTGTAGAAACGTCAATACCGGCACTAATGGATTGAGGGATGACGTCTGAAGATAAGACAGATGGCACTGCAGGGGCCGAACTTGGAGACATCCGTAAAGAGTAAGGTCCTGCGTAGAAATGAATAGCCCTATGAGTTGATGACAAACAAACTTTAGTACCAACGTCTAAATTCTGGTCCAACGGTCCACCGGGGGACGAAGCACTTGATGGAGAGTGTCGAAAACTGCCCCAATGTAACGACGAACCTAAGTAAACCTCGATGTGAAAGCCCCGTAGATGGAGAAAAACGTCATGACTGGAGAAGTGATACAAGGGGCGATGTTGACTCAGAACGGGAGGACTTGCCACTCAAACCGACGACCGTCGATGGCGGATCGTAGGAAACGCCGAAGACGAGGATGAATGGGTATAAGAAGATATGTGTCTCGCAAAACGATGGAGGTCAACCATACGATAATGAAGACGCAACAACCGAATTGTCAGAAGAAAGGTAAAGAGTACCGACTAAAGACGAAAAACACTGAAGTCGAGAGACGTGCAGGCGAACAAACGTCGGGGCCTCGATGACGAACAAGAGAAAGATCTAGAAATGGAGACCAGGAATGTCGTACTTGACGACCCTGAATAGGAGGTATAAAAGAACGACGTGGTGAACGGCGTTGTGGCGTATGGGAACGTCGAACAGATGTACGAGAACGACGTGCCGGCATACGGGAAACGGCGTTGAGGTGTACGCGAAACGACGGATAGACATAATGACCGACGTGCTAACGTACGGAAACGATGTTGAGGCGGGTACGTGAACGACGAACAGGCGAACAAGAACAACGTACAGGTGTATGAGAACGACGTGACGGCGTAATGGAACGTCGTTGAGGAGTAACAGAACGACGTAATGCGAACGAGAATGGCGTTGCGGAGAATGAGAACGGCGTTGTGATGTACGAAACACGTCGTTAAGGTGAACAGGAACGACGTTATGGCGTACAAGAATGACGTAGAAGGAAAAACAACTGAAGTTGAATCCGAAAAACTGTAAACCCGAAACTCGAAAAGTCACAGTGGAGTCCGAACGAGCAGCCGTAGTTCGCGAAGCTGTTATGAGCAAAACAGCGGAAGAAGAAAGCCGAGATTTAAAACGCAGAGGAGATGATGTACACGTTGAAAAACGTTAATCCTGGGCGTAACTCCGCCCGATTGCATCATCCCCGACGTCAACACAAAGATACTTCCAAAAACGTAAACTAGGAAGACCTACATTAAATTAAAATTCCCCGATGAGAGCAATTACAATTTGATGTCTCTCGCCGGCAGAAAAACTAAGGTCATTAAATTTCACAATTTGAATTGACCAAACAAAAGCTTCTAAAGAAGACAACCGGTGATTTCCAATAAAAACCCATGAAAAGCACAGTGTTCAATCCTGACTCACCATCCAATTAGAGGTCTAAACTTCCCATAAGTCCTCAAATGAATTAGATGAAATTATCATACAGAATAATAATGAAGATCAAACAAAATGCTGTAGCCCAAAAGATGTTTTGGACGAAGCAGTCTTAGAAGAAGAACGGCAAAGAACGTTGCTTAGGAGCTGTCCGTCATTCCTTTTACTAGGCTGTAACCGGTAATCGTTCTCGGACGAAAGTAGCTTACGAAGTAGAAGTAGACCGCCCGCTGGAGACAGTCTTATGCTGTCCCAAGCAGAGGCGGATGATTAGGTAACTCCAGACTTGATCTTTGCCCATCCATCAGACCAGGGAAAGATCAATAAACACCCTACATGACTTCGAACAAGAAACATTTCTAATGTCTTCTCGGAGAAATAAAACTCACACTCAAGCTAATAATAATTTCTCAGTAAGAGGAAATAAAATTAAAGCTCAACACAATTTGAATTGTAAGTCTAATTCAGTATTCCGACGGGAAAATTTTGGTTGTGAAAAATAAATATTACAACTATTTAACAATGCAATATTTACTAGCAGAAAATGTGTTCCAAAGTATAGCACAAAGAGAGTAATTTGGTAGGCACATTAAAATGTAACAAAGACGTAGTGTATAGCTTTGACTTGTGGCGACGAAGACGCACACAACAACAACAACGTAAGTAAAAAGGCAGAGAAAAACCTCTGCAAGTTCTCTCTCTTGATCACATGACATCAAATAAACAGATAACCTTCGATTTAACAAGACAGTAAATTTTGGTAGGCACAATGAACTGTATTCATAGATGTAAACTACCAAAAACTGAAAGGTCCCGAAACACAACAACAACAACACAGCAAGGAAGTAATCAGAGATTGCTCAATTGTATGCCCCCTCCCCCCATTCCCCCCTTCCGCTTTAATCTGACACTGCCCCGCCATTGTTCTGTTCTGTATTGGTCTGTGGAGGCCTAATTTGGATAATTATAAAAATTCTGTTTCAGTCACTTTTTTCGGCATGCCTCGCATAATACATATTCCAAGTATCGACCAACAAGTAATAATACAATGTTTTGATGCAAGATGGTCGCCCGGGTGCTTTCGCCAAATCCAAAAATGTGACCTGATTATGAGACCTACGTTCCATTTTCCCAGTCCAAACCTGGACAAATAAATATATCCCATTCACTTAGGTTTGATGAACAAAGGGCCATAACTCTTGAAAATATAACCGAAAGCAGAGAAACTTCACGCCGCACAACTATGGGGCATTGACCACATATCATGCAAATTCCATACTTGTCCATACAATATTAACCGAGATCCAGCCCGGACAAGTCCCAATTCACAAAGATTTGAAAAAAAAGGGCCATAACTCTTGAAAATATATGCGAAACGCAGAGAAACTTCATGCTGCACAACTACAGGGCACTGACCACATATGCTGCAAATTTCATAATTGTCCCTACAATATTAACCAAGATCCAGCCCGGACAAGTCCCATTCACAGAGAGTTCAGAAAAAGGGCCATAACTTTTGAAAATTATACCGGAACTAGGAAAAAACTCTACGCTGCACAACTACGAGGCACTGGCCACATTCCATGCAAGTTTCAATCCTGTCCATCAAATATTAAGCAAGATATCGCGCGGACAAGAAATTCGGACGGACAGACGGACGGCCAGACGGACAGACGGACGGCCAGACGGACAGACGGACGGACAAAGCGATCGCTATATGCCCCCCTCTAATTAGAGGGGGGACATAACAACAACGAAAATGAAAGGATATGTTATCGTTTAAATCAGCAAGAATACATCCCTGCAGAAGACTTGTAATCCTGCGAAGACTTAATACGTTGAAGCATTTCTTTTCCCAAAGAACTACAGGCCGACCCGTGGAGCTGAAATCTTTGTTCGTCGATAACAAAAGAGCGGTCGAGAAAGCCCGGCTTGGGGACAGAATCCTTTGTTGTCTCAAACAAAGAAAACGGGTTTGCACAAACACGCCAGACAAGTCTTTCCAACTGGATCTAAACTGTCTGGAAATTTATCTCTAGCTTCTCGTATAACAGTGCCACTAGGAGGGATTCTAATAGACGACGATATTCACATGGCAGGACTAAGTCTATGCGATAAATCCAAACGAGAACCAGAAAGATCTTCGTTAAATTTGAAATCTACGACAAGAGCAATTTCATTTTGGCGTCTTTCGACCGCAGATAAAGCAGGGTCTTCCGTAGCCCGTAATAAATACGCTCGTCTAGCCTGGGCATAATTCCTCCAGGCGGTATCATCCCAACTTAGACACTCTAAACACGTGGACTGACGGTAACAAAGGTGACCTTTGCATGAGAAACAGAGAGTGTGAGCATCCAAACTAGACCAAAACTGCCGACACGAACGGCAAGAATTAGAATTTACAGGGACAGATATCTCAGACATAATGTCTAAGTAATACAGCAAGAAATACTAGCTTAGAAAAATACAACCGTAGGTCAAACCAAAATAGCACACTATAGGAACTCCTTGAAACAACCACTCGCGAGTAGATGCAATTGAGAAAGAGGGAGTATCAGGAGAGAGCAGGGGCTTAAGTAACCTAGCTGAGCTGGCTGAGCTCCCTAAGGGGAGAAACTTTCGTTTTAATTATTTTGCAAAGGATACTCCAAAGGGAGATAAGGCCATAGCAATAGCAGGTGAAGATTTGAGCAATAAATTGAGAGGTTCATACTCAAATTACGATATTCTTCTGAACGCGACGTTGATGTAGGACTATTTAGGGGCAGATAACGATTGTTTGCTCTTTTCGCGGCGGGTAAGCGGTGGGAGTTATATTCCCTTATCCGGTGACGTCAAAACCGGGTCGAAGGTCAACTCCGGTGTCAATCTGCGGGAGGTAGTAGGAAAAAACGTCATTTGGGTGACCGTTGTGGACTATCCGTGGTTCAAACGGGTCGTGTAAGGTGTCAGTTTGAAGCACTCATGGGGGAGCATTCGATTGGTTCGGCGTGTAGTGGAAGTTCCATCAACCTGCACATGAGCAGTCGGGAAAGTATAGAACATGAGGGACACTAACGTGCAAAACTCCTCGGCCCCAACAGCATTATCCCCTTCAAAGAAATATACAGCTATAGCGCGTGTCATAAATTCAGTCCCATCATGACTGTTGTTGTTGTTGTTGTCTTCATTGATGGCACTGTCAAGTGATGCTACCATCACGAAATATACTGATATAGCGGGAGAGAGCTCGCGATCTGATATTCGATGTAGCCGGTTCAGCAGTGAAAATTGACACCGGACTTTACTTCGAAGTTCAATCACATTAAATTAGCAGTCCATGTCATAAACTCTGTCAAAATAATGTTTAAAACTTGAATAAAAATATACTGCTAAACTCGATTATTATCTCATGAAAACACGTACCGGGAAAATGACATTGTCCATGAGTTTAGCGAAACAAGTGTACAAATTCCACTTACTTTGAGGCAAGACCGATCATAAGATGTCCAATTTTCCTTGACAATACACTGTGCAGTATTTGAGAATAGGAACAGGTGGAAGACTGATCGATTTATTATGAAAGATAAGAGGATTGCCCGTTTTAATGTCGTCCACCGTAGCTCGATCGGTGCAGCTGAAATGGCTGCCTTCTCTCGTCCAATCAGGGGAGCGATAACAAGCTATCCCGGTCCGCTTAGCCAATCAGCGCTCTCGATGGACAAACCTGGGTCGTTGTCCTTGGAAAACATAATACAACGTGATGATTTTTATCCGATGAAACCTCCAATCTTTCTTCATCTCCCGATGATTACCAAAGTGATAAATGATTCTACGGAATTCTATGGAGAATCGGTTTTCGAATAACACCAAATAGTTACAACAACAACAACAACAAAAACAAGCATTTACGAAGAACTTTGTGTCCACAGAAGAGGGATTTGATATTTATATTCCGTGAAATGGAGGTGTACTGTTTTTCGCGCTTCTCAATCGACTTGTAGGTGCGCTTCATAGTTACAAAAGACGCACTGCTTTAACAGGCGGATTCACTGTATCAATGTCATAAGCAGGGTTGATCACTGGGCAATAGTTGGTAATACAGTGCTCTCCTTTAATAACCTCGCATCACTTGATGATACAGCTAAAACCGTGAAAGGAGGAGCAAATGGATCGTCTGACAACTAACAAAGATTACAAAATGGAAGGCACTCCAGCTGATTAAAGGTCACGGTGCTATAGTGCCGGTGACAAATTGGCAAGCAGCCTAAAAGATTGTACGACAAAAGTATATGGACAGGGCTTTGCCCTGTTCCAGACAAGAATAAACAAAGGGATCCAGAACACGCAAGAGGCACATCTATAAGATGTACTTACTGTTGTGTGCAAGTTTCTTGATCTTCCTTGCATTAGTTTTTGGGATACGGTAAAGATACAAAAAAGTTAACAGACGGATAAACAGAAAGACAGACCGACAGATAGACACGTAAATGCACATAACCTTAGCCTAGGAGTAACAAGCGTTCTGAGAACCCCAACATGTCGCCTTGCGGGGTCATCAGCCGAAGGTGCAGTATTGAAAGCATACATGTAGATCAAACAATAAGGTCTGGAATAGGTGATGTGGTACAGACAATAATGTCTGGAATAGATTATCTGGTACAGACAATAACATCAGTCCCATGTGGGATTACTGGCATATAAGTAAATCCCATGTAGGATGGATAGGTCAGTGCCGTCGGATCACTGGTGCTAGGGCAGACCAGTGTGAGATTACTGCTGGATAGGTCAGTCCCATGTGAGATTACTGCTGGATAGGCCAGTCCTGTGTAGGATTACTGCTGGATGGACCAGTCCCGTGTGTTATTACTGATGGGCAGATCAGTCCCCTGTGGGATTACTGCTGGATAGTCCAGTCCCAAGTGGGATTACTGCTGGATAGGCCAGCCCTGTCTGGGATTACTGCTGGATAGATGAGTCTCGTATGGGATTAATGCTGGATAGGACAGTCCCGTGTGGGATTACTGCTGCATAGGCAGTCCAGTGTGGGATTACTGCTGCATACGGCAATCCTTTGTGGGATTACGGCTGGGGAGGCCAGTCCCATGTGGGATTACTGCTGGATAGGCTAAACCTATGTGGGATTACAACGGGATAGGTTAGTCCCATGTAAGATTATGGCTGGATAGGTCAAGGCCATGTTGGATTACTGCTGCATATTGCAGTCCAGTGTCATATTACTTCTGGATAGGTCAGTCCCGTGTGAGATTACTGCTGCATAGGCCAGTCCTGTGTGGAAGTACTGCTGGATAGGCCAGTCCCATGTGGGATTACTGCAGGATAGACCAGTCCGGTCTGGGATTACTGCTGGATAGGTCAGTCCCGTGTGGCATTACTGCTGGATAGGCCAGTGCCATTTGGGATTATTGCTGGATAGGTCAGCTCTGTGTGAGATTACTGCTGGATAGGCCAGTCCCAAATGGGATTACTGCTGGATAGACCAGTCTGGTCTGGGATTACTGCTGGATAGTTGAATTCCGTATGGGATTACTGCTGGATAGGTCAGTCCCGTGTGGCATTACTGCTGAATAGGCCAGTGCCATTTGGGAATACTGCTGGATAGGTCAGTCCCGTGTGGGATTACTGCGGGAAGCTGTGACCTAGGAAAAGATGAAACATGTCCACCAAGTTTTATAATCATCTCACGAAAGGGTCAACAAACTTTCAATGTACAGATCTACATGTAAATTTTTGCCCAACAAAAATCTTATCAATGGAAACGTACAAAGTCTAAACTGCAATAAATAGGACAAACATTCATATTTAATGTCATATTTCTTAAATAGCACATGCACAGCCTCGAATCACATTGAACTTGGGTAGCAAGTATCAAACTCATCCAATGAAAGCTGACAGCTTCAGAAAACTGTCCATGTATAGGTGTACATGTATATACATGTACATTATTATTGGCAGATTACTTAGACAAAACCCTCAAAATTTGAACAAAAATTAATATTTCATCTCCTTAATAGCACAGGGACATCCTCTAACCATAAGAAACATGTGTACCAAGTTTCATAATCATTCAATGACAGCTGACAACTGCAGCAAACTGTTGTGTACAGATGTACATGTGCACTTCAGCTAAACGCAAAACTCAATCATTTGCCATAATTTGGAGAAAAATTAATATTTCATCTCCTAAATAGCACAGGTACATCTTCTAATAATAAGAAACATGTGTACCAAGTTTCATAATCATTCAATGACAGCTGCCAACTGCAGCAAACTGTGGTGTACAGATGTACATGTGCACTTCAGCTAAACGCAAAACTCAATCATTTGCCATAATTTGGAGAAAAATTAATATTTCATCTCCTAAATAGCACAGGTACATCTTCTAATCACAAGAAACATGTGTACCAAGTTTCATAATCATCCAATGAGAGCTGACAACTGCAGCAAACTTACCATGTACATGTATACATGTAGAGGCCTACATGTACAATTTACCTAAACAGGAAACTCTATCATTTGCCATAATTTGGAGAAAAATTAATATTTCTTCTCAAAAATAGCACAGGTACATCCTCTAATCATAAGAAACATGTGTACCAAGTTTCATAATCATCCAATGACAGCTGACAACTGCAACAAAGTACAGATGTACATGTACACTTCAGCTAAACGCAAATCTCTATCATAGGGATTTTAACGTTGGAGCACCCCAGGGGTAGTACCCCCAGGTGGCATACCCACCCCCCATATTTTTTTACTATATTTTTTTCTAATTTTTCTAGATTTTTTTTGAATTTGCTAAACCAAAAACCTTATCATTTCCAGGCAGGGGACACCGACACCGACACCGACGACGACATCCTCTTTCCCCCCTCACAATATCTCCCCTTTACTTCGTAAGGCGAGATAAAAAGGGTGTTTGGGGTAGGAGTATTGGGGTAGTCATTTTAATTTTGTAGATTTTAATATGGGGTGTGGGTACTTGATTTCTCTGTCTCAAACTGTAGAATGCGATGGAAGGGATTTCGTGGCCATTGGGTGACTTTCGCTGAAAAGTTATCGTGCGCATGCGACGTGCATAGACAGGCCTGATATGGATGTTATAGGGTCCAGATGGACTATCCGTGGTCCAAATGGGCCCTGTGGGTTGTCATATTGAAGCTGTTGTAGAGTAGAGTCAGACTGGACGGGTGTGTAGTGGAAATACCGTCGATCTGCGCATGCGCAGTGAAAAAGGGACATTTGAATGGACGTTTTTCGGTGGAGATGGACCAACATATCCGAATAGGTCGTGTGAGGTGTCATATTGACTGGACGGGTGTGTAGTGGAAATATCATGCACCTGCGCATGCCCAGTTAAAAAGGGCATAGGAGTGGACGTTTTGGTCCTAATGGAGTGTGAGTAAGTGAGTGAGTGAATAGAATTTAACGTCGCTTTCAACAATATTTCAGCTATATCGCGACGATCCAAGTAAGCACCACCCAGCCAAGTTGCGTCCCTGAAAGAAAGAAGAAATCTTTGAAGCAGCATGGAACCAGACACTCTCCATCCACCCTAAAAAACACTGAGGACAGCACACAAGACAGACAGGACTCTGATTTTACAGTACTAGACATCACATTATCAAGTTCCTCCTGTTGCTTCTCAGCAAAATGCATTTAAGCAACATGAATCCGTGGGCCGCTATTGTACCATGTATGTTAGACTAATTTGACGTCATCAGCAGTAGAGAAAGCGTATTTAAAGTCCGTTACCCCCTTGGTAGTAGAGAAAGCAGAAACCCAGTATATTTGCCCTATGACCACGTGGGGAGTTTTACAGTAACGCCTTAACAGCTTATCTTGAAGCCTTAACGCTGTAGTATAACGCCTTGACGCCATGATGCAGACAGATGAGAGAAAGAAATATCAACTCGTTCACAAGTTTTCATATCGTTTATTCTCCCCAATGTTACACCATACCCCCGCTGGGGGGGGGGGGAGGGAGCGTTGAGTATGTTCACAATTCACGTATGCTCTTGTCCAATAAGAAGTCATCATATGCTGCATCGGTCATATTCAATCTTGTCCGTTAGGTGTATTCTCGGTTGCTCTTGTCCAATCAGAAGTCGCCATTTGGTGTTGCATCTGTCATGTTTGCTCTTGTCCGTTAGACGTATCCCTAATTGTCGTCGAATAGGCCATGATCAGCATGTAGACATATAGATTATATACGGCACGCAACGGTATCCGTCAGTGCATGTCACGGGTGAATACGTTCAGTCGATGGGCTGGCCAATCAGCTTAGCCTAGAAAAACGTAACATTTGCGACCCTCCCTACCGTTTATTTGGCGTCGGAGTGTTGATGCTGGGCCCATTCCAAGGGATCCAATATGTCCATTTGAGACAGAACCGTCTCCAGTGACGCACGATTGGCGATGGTGAAAGGATGGTCGTACACGTGGATATTGGGACTGGAATAGAAATAGCGCAGTTGACCCGTCATCTTATGACATAAGATGTACTCAAAAGTGACATTTTATTTCAAGGCCGTAGTAACGTCGTTTGAAAATGGCTTTCACGTAGCTGCGTAGACGGACGAGGTCGGCCAGTCGGAAATTGTAGATATCTTGAATACGGCGATGAAGGTGGAAACATCGTCGGATCATGGACCAATGACACCGGTAGATTGCGCTCACTGGATGGTCTTCGGGAAAAAGCTGAAAGCATTTATGGGGTCGTCCACGAAGCGTACTTTGCCCTCCACGTCGTACAAAATCTGGCCCAAGGTCGTTGTTACTACGTCGGAATCTGACTGTTGAAATAGGGCGACATCATCATCGGCTCTAGTGCGAGCAGTGGGAGTGCTGGCCGTCTCCATACTGGTGCCTACGGGTTCCTCTACCTTCAAACGTTGCTGCGACACAGGGTGTTGTGTGCACTGTTGTAGCATCAACAGACTTACGCGTTTGAAGCGGTGTCCACATTCCTTACATTCTTCCTTGGCCCTGCCCCATGGAATGAACGTTAACGGCGCTGCAAATGATCCGGGCGCTGAAACGACTGTGTACATATCGTACAGCTATAATGGACGGTTTCTCGGTGCTTGATAGACTCATGGCGGCGCAAGTCGTGCAGACGAGTGAATGATTTTGTGTAGGTAGTACAAGCGAACATCTTGGTGGTTGAGGGAATGTCTGCTGGAACGGCCAGGCCGCTCTCCTTTTACAACACACTAGCTGGTGATCTATTTTTAGCACACTCCGTTCAAACTGGTCTCCCCTGTACAAATCGGTCTAAACCCATTTTTATACGTATACCATAACACAGTAACGCCCGCCAAGCACGACGGAACCGCCCAGTATAGTTGTACGATATGTACACAGCCGTTTCAGCGCCCGGATCATTTACAGCGCCATGAACGTTCACTCCGTCGGCCAGGGGTCAAGGAAGAATGTAAAGAATGTGGACACCGCTTCAAACACCCAAGTCAACTGATGCAACACCAACGCACACAACATCTAGTGTCACAAGCAATTTCGAGGATAGAGGAGCCCGTAGGCTCCAGTATCGAGACAGCGGGAACTCCCACCCCACTAGGGCCGATGATGATGTCGCCCTAATTTAACAGTCATATTCCGACGACAAGACCGTGGGCCAGATTTTCTACGACGTGGAGGGCAAAGTACACTTGGGCGACCCCATAAATGTTCCAAGCGATCTCTTACCCGATGTGAGGGACATCTACCGGTGCCATTGGTCCATGATCCGACGAGGTTTCCTATTCGAGATATCTACAATTACCGGCTGACCGACCTCGTCCGTCTACACAGCTATGTGGAAGCCATCTTCAACGATGTTACTACGGTCTTCAAAAGAAATGTCGCTTTTGGGTATATCTTATACCATAAGATACGCCAACTGGGCTATTTCTATTCCAGTGCCAACTACCACGTGTACGACCATATTTTCACCAACACAAATCGTGCGTCACTGGAGACGGTTCCGGCTTAAGTGGACATATTGTATCCCTTGAAATGGGCCGAACATCAACGCCCGGACGCCAGGTGGACTGTAATGAGGTTCACCAATGTTACGTTTTTCGTGAATAAACTGATCGATAACCTCATCGGCTGAACGTATTCACCCACGACATGCACTGACGGATACCTAACGTACCGTATATACTAATCATGACTAGCCCGACGACGATTAGGGATACGTCTAACGGACAAGAGCGAACATGACAGGCGCACGGTCAAATGACGGCTTCTCATTGGACAAGAGGAGCCGAGAATACACCTAAGAACGAATGCAGATGCATTACCCACTGGTTGCTTCTGATTGGACAGGAGCATACTGAATTGTAAACATACCCAACATGGCTCCCCCACCGTGGGTATGATGTAACATTGGGAAGAATAAACTATACGAGAACTTGTGAACGAGTTGATCTTTCTTTCTCTCATATGTCTGCATCATGGCGTCAAGGCGTTATGCTAGGGCGTTAAGATAGGGCGTAAGGCGGTACTGTAAACTCTTCGCCAAGATCATAGGGCAAATATACTGGGTTTCTGCTTTCTCTACTATTAAGGGGGCAACTGGACTTTAAATACGCTTTCTCTAGTACTTATGACGTCACTTTATTCTACCCCATACGGTACAATGGCCCATTAGGAGAAAGGATAGTTCATCTCGACCCCAAAACGTCAACTCCAATGACCTTTTCCCACTGCACATTCGCAGATGTACGGTATTTCCTCTACACACCCATCTAGTCCGACGCTCCCCAACGAGTGCTTCAAAATGACACCTCACACGACGCATTTGGACCAATATTGGTCCATCTCTACCCGAAATGTCCGTTCCAATGCCTTTTTCCCACTGCACCTGCGCAGATGGACGGTATTTCCACTACACACCCGTCCAGTCTGAATCTGCTCTACGACAACTTCAATATGACACCCCACATGACCCCGAAACGTCCACCTCAAGCCTGCCTATGCACTGCGCATGCGCACGATACCTTTCCAGCGAAAGTCACCCAATGGTTGCGAGACCCCTTTTTTCGTATTTTACAGGGTGAGATGGAGAAAATAAGTACCCACACCCCGTAGTAAAATCTACAAGATAAAAATGACCACCCCTACCCCAATACTCCTACCCCAAACACTCTTTTTCTATTTTTTTTCCCCAACTGTACATGCGCAGGTTGATGGAACTTCCACCACACACCAGACCAATCAGATGACCCCCACAATGACTGCTTCAAACTTCAAACTGATAACTCACACGACCCATTTGGACCAGGGATAGTCCTCCTTTAGCTCAAAACGTCCACCCAAATGCAGTTTATTATACTACTGCCCGACTGCGCATGCGCAGATTGACACCGGAAGTGACGTCACCGGATCAGAGATAACTCCCTCCGCTAACTCACCGCGAAATCTGCCCTGAATAGTAATAAAAGTCCACTTTTACTACTAGTGCTGGGTGAGTGAGTGACTGAGTAAGTAGGTTTTAACGTCATTTTCAACATCAAGACGGTGTCTACATGTGCCAGAACACGAGAGTGTTCCTATTATCCTGGACACTGATCAGCCCAACCAATACAGCACCCGGTCACCCATCCAAGTATTGACCGAGCTTAACATTGCTTAACTTCGTTGATCTGACGGTAGAGAACCGGTTTGCCCAACGTGATACGCCGTACCCTTCTAGTGCAGGGATTAGCTATGATAGTCGAACCCATCGTCAAATCTTTTAATACTGCTGGAAAGTGTTCTTTTTAGTTATAAGTAGAAAAGAAATCTAAAAAGGCAGCAAACTTTCATAACATAGGGATCGAGCCGCTTTGGGGTTGCAATTCATTGAGGGGTTGCAAAACTACATCAACGTGGAAATCAGAGCAATTGCTCGAAAGAAATAAATGAGGGAAAGATTGATTGAAATAAGAGTGTGTGAACACACAATGCATTGATTAAATGTAACAAGATGTAAGCTCCCAGACTATGTGAGGGTATGGGATCGGGGAGATGGTGGGGCTCGGTGCCCGCGGGGGGGGGGGGGGAACGTGCTCTCGAGAGGAGTGGATGGGTTGAATAAATGCAGCATTATGTGACCTCTCCGAACTTCAATGAGGGTAGGGGGTCGGACGAGGCTTAGATTATGAGATAGATGGTGTGGTTTGGTGCCCCGGTGGTGGGGATATGCTCCCGAGGATAGTGCAGTACATGGGTTAAATACGTGTAGCATGTAAGCACCCGGAAAATAGAAAGGTTCTGGGGAGGAGGCGGGGAGGGCGGGGTTTTCAGTTCAAGAGAAACAGGGTGAGGCGGAGAAGCTGTGGACGGGAAAAACTTTGACATTTTGGCTTTACTTTATCCGGACAGGGACATACACAGAGATCATTTAGGTTCCTATTCCCCGATGCCCCATCCATGCATAGTTTGGGGCAATTTCGCCCCCCCATCTCTTCTCTATTTTGTCATATTTCTTGAGCTAGGGATGTTATTAGTTATTAGAATAACGAATTTTTTTACCCCTCAAGCCTTTTTATCTTATAGTAAAAATACTGAAAAAAGGTCTATCATTTATAACCAACGGTACAACGGACAAAGCCAACGGGCCATTTCAGTTACGAAACTGTCCGCATTTTGCTACGGCACTGTGAGAAAGGCGCGCCACACACAATCCATTCGATCGTCTTTCGTTCGGAAATCGACTTTTATTTTTGGAACAAATGACACCTTTTGGTGAGTTATGTGTCGGAAACTTCAGTGAAAATAATGCAGTATGACTTTATTCCATTAAATTTTGACGAGTGAGCAAAAGTTATTCCATAAATATTGAGATATGGTCAGCTGAACTTTCGAAGCAAGAGCGTCGTTTCCAATCGCACGTGGGTTGTTTTCTACATACCCCGAGTAGCAAGACATCACTCGGGGTGTATGGGTTTATACGACCCGACCTTTTAACCAATCACAATCCAGATATTGAATACGAATTTGCTTGTGGGGTAATAAGAAACTTTCCACAGTATATCATTGGGTCAAGCTTTGATGACGTCACAGTTGATGTCAAATTGTAATAATACATTTTTGGCCGATTTTTCAATCACATTTCTCAATTTCTTATTTATGCTATTTTCTACGAAAAAACTACGGTACATAGTAAGTTAGAAAATAATAGTCTGGTGTGAAATAAAATTGTTTTTGCACTCTTTCGTCCACAGAAAATGAAAGATGTTCATGAAAAAATACGAAAACTTCATTTTTTTGGTACCACATTACCGGTAATTTGAAATTACCCATGAGCCTTTGCTCGGAGAGATATGCAATATAGGCTCAAAATGACCGCAATATGATAGGCAATAAGTCTTACTATTTTTGTCATTTGCAGATAATACGCAGATTGGTAAGGGGGGGGGGGGGATATTCCCCCAGGCCTGGTAGGGTTGTGTCTCGTGTTTATGCAAAGATAAACTGATCATTGTATGACCGCAACTCCTTAATGACAATGTGAATCATGTCTTTTTGAGTTTCGTGCGAACAAAAGACTGACATTTTCCAAGATATTGCGGATAGTCTCTGAATGGGTAGTATTTCGAGAAGTATCGTTTAAACATCATTTAACCCTACCTGGCCTGGGGGGGGGGGCCAAAAATGGCCCCCCTACCAAATTTCTGCGCTATCTCCGGAACGGCAAAAACTAGAGAGCTGAAACTCCGTGACTTTATAGTTTATCATATTGGGGTCATTTTGAGCCTACTTACATGGCCCCCGAGGAGAGGATCATGGGTAAATTCAAGATGGCGGGCATGTGGGGTCCCAGAAGAGTGATGTTTTTGTCATATTTCTTCAAAATTTCTGCTTTTCTGCGATGAAAAGTGGGCAAAAACTATTTTATTTCACATCACATAAATATTTACTAATTTATCATGCTGTTCTTGCGGGAAAATTGCATAAATAATTTTTTTGGAAAATCTGACCGAAAAATCGACCAAAAAATGCCGTTTTTGAAAATGACGTCACTGTGACGTCATCAAAGCGGCCATCTTGGATTTTTTTACATTTTCTGGTAGAGCTTGACCCAAGGGTATAGTGTAATACGTTTCAGCCCCCTAGCTCAAGGGGTAAGAAAAATAATTAGGGGGCATTTCGCCCCCCCCCTCCCCCAGGCCATGACAGGTCCCAAAAATCCCAGGCCAGATAGGGTTAAACTACGCCATTGCTTTTCTTGGAACATGTTCCATTATAACTCGAGTTGTGATTCCAACGTTTGCAATAGTCAGGATGGCACATGGCCCGCTACTGCAAACTATGAGGTATTCAAACCTTCTGACAATAATGTCCAGCGAAAGCCCACTTTTATCACAATCAAATGGTACAAGACCACCAATATGTAATTTAAACAAGCAGCCAGAGGATGCTAAGTCCCCCGCCGAAATAGCAGCAATATTTTTTAGCATTGTTGGTCTCGGGGGATATACATGAGGGAGGCAACTGTTACTTCATAGGCGTTTGATGCGGAAGTGTCTTTCTGCTTTCCCAAGTTTTAAAATCAACTCAGAACGGTTGTCTGAACGTTGATTGCTTCTGTAATATAGTTTCCATGCAGTGAAGCAGGGAAATTATGTAACCGAGAAGCGACCCCAAGTGATATCTCAAGGCATATTATCTGCAAAACAAATTTAACGAGAAGCTGAAGTTTAAATTTAAATTTGCCACCAGGTGTCGCCATCTGAAGGTGCAAATGGGCGAAACGCAATCCCAAACATCATCTAATGACATGGTACATGTATCAGCATACGAACTTTGGGAAGAATCTGCAGAGGGGTCTTCAAGTTATTGCCCGGAAACCAAATTTAGATTTGTATGCACAAGTGTGCGAAACACAATCTCAAGTGACATGTTATGGCATATGAATACCAAATTTGAGAAGAATTTGATGAGCATGCAGTTGTCAAATTATTGCCAGTATGCGGAAGCAGGTAAAATACAATCCCAAGGGACATATCATGCATATGCATGGTATCTGCATACCAAATTGGAGGAAAATCCGATGAGCGAAATCAAATTTAGATTTGACATGAGGTGGTGCTACCTGTAAGCACAATTGAGCGAAACGCAATCCCAAGCGGCATCATATGTCATGGTATATTCATACCAGATTTAAGAAGAATCTGACGAGCGGTTCTCAAGTTATTACCCGGAAACAAATCTGGTATTTCGCCACCAGGTGGCACCACCTGCAAGTAAAAGTGAGCGAAATGCAATCCCACGCAACATCTCCTGGCATGATACATGCATGCTAAATTTGAGAAGAATCCGATGAGCATGCAGTTCTCAAGTTATTGGCCAAAAACAAATTTCAGATTTCTGAGCAGATGTGGATAACGCAATCCCAAGCAATATCTCATAGCAAGGTACAATGTATATGCATGCCTAATTTGGGAAGAATTTGATGAGCAGTTCTCAAGTTATTGCCCGGAAACCAAATTCGAGCGATATTTCAAAGCGTTTCAAAGTTATTGCCTGCAACGCAAAAGAACGGAAAGAACTCTAGTGGCACCACCTACAGGCAGATCTTTCTGAAACGCAATACCAATCAACATCTTGTCACAAGGAATGCATATGCCAAATATTGAAGAAACTAGATACAGTCGATCGAATACGATTGGAGGAATGCCTTTTGCATCTTTAGAAAAGGAAACATTCATTATTTGTGAAGAAAGTAAAAACATAAAACTTAGGAAAAACATCATTAACATGGCCCCATAAGATGCCTTGAGTGTAGGTACCCACATACCAAATTTAAAAGAATCCATTAAGGTCCAACAGTTACTGTCCGGAAATACAATTTTACCTTGGCCCTCATGAATAGGCAGATAGGCATAAAAAATAATCCCAACCGAGATCTTGAAGCAAGATCCCTTGACATTGGAAATAGAAAATGGAAAACTTGGCACCACCTATGAGCAGATCGACAAGAAAAACAGTACCAAGTGAAACCTTCAGGTAAGGTACATGTATACCAAACTTCGAAAGAATTCATTCAAGTATTAAAAAGTTATTGTCCGGAAACATAATTTTGAATTTGCCCCCAGATGGCACCACCTATATGTGGATGAGCATGAGAAACAATGCCAAACGAGAAATTGAGGCGAGGTACCTACACACCAAATTTGGAATGAATCCTTAAGATTTTCAAAAGTTATTGTCTGGATATGCAATTTTAACTTGGCCCGAGGTGACGCCATCCAGAAGCGGATTGGCACGAAAAACAATTCCAAGCAAGATCTATTCAGGGACCCATTTACCGAATACAAAAACATGGGTCTGTGCCTGATAAATTGAAATCTTTTAGGGTTGCAATTATCCCAATATTATCCCAATATTTCAGACAACACACAAATTTCAGCTTCTGCCAAGATATATTGGGGGATATATAGGCTCAAACACAATATATGAGGGTCGGGCGAGGGCTAGTTTGGGAGATAGAGGGTGCGGCTCGGCGCCCTGGGGGTGGGGGCATGCTCTCCTTGAGGGCAGTGGTAGGTGTGCTGACATGAAAGCCATAGAAAGCTCCCTGTACATGAAACAACCACACTGACAACTGCATGCCATCATCGGGGAGTCCGAAAAACCACAAGTTGGAATTCAATTCAATTCAGGAAATTGATCATATGCACAGTGTGCACCAAAACTTTAGGAACTCAGTTGTAATTAATATAGTAAGTTACACGGTTTGTGCAGAAGCTTTGTTATACATCTGAAATAAAATATGGTTGGTGCGAAAGATTTAGGGTAAATCATATGATGTGGAATACAATTATTTGATAGCAAAATTGAAGGAAATGCTGTCCTTCATTTAAAATGACACGAAATTAAAAAACCAGGGGTTCGGTACTGCTGGGATTTCCCGACTGTTACTTCATATTATACTTCAGAAATGAAATATGGTTCCTGCAAAAGCTTTAGCGTAAATCATATGATGATGAAGGACTGGACAGCAAATTTAAGAAAATGGTGTCCTTCATTTAAAGCGACATGAAATTCAAAACTAACAGCGAGAAGCGGAAGAAAGAAGAAAAATGACAAACGCATAAGGCATCCCTAGGGATCCCTAATTAGACAAAGCATTTGAAAGTTATCGCTTGTGAAGAATTTGAATGGAAACCACGGACATGCACAGAAGATTGGAACAAGGCCCAGTGGAGCCACCTTCAGGTGGATCTTGCTGAAACGCAATACCAACCCATGTCTGATCACAAGGAGTGTATATGCTAAATTTCGAAGGAATCCAACAAAGCTTTTGGAAGTTATCGCCTGTGAAGAATTTGAACAGACATCCACAGACACAAAGAGAGCAAGACCCATTTTAACTGGAACGAACACGAAGAAGCGAAACTCAGTGGCGCCACCTTCAGGCAGATGTTGCTGAAATGCAATACCAACTGGCGTCTTGTCGCAAGGAATGCGTATGTCGGGTTGCGGGGGGGGGGGGGACAACAAGAGGCAGTGGCGCCACCTTCAGGCGGATCTTGCTGAAACGCAATACCCACCGACGTCTTGAAGCAAAGAATGCAGATGCCAAATTTCAGAGGAATCCGATAAAGCATTTGGAAGTTATCGCTTGCGAAGTATTTGAACAGACATCCACGGACATCCACGGACACATAGAAGCAAGAACCATTTTAAAGTCCCCGGCCGCGTTGCGGCGGGGGACAATGAGCCTTAGGCATATTGGCGACATACGTACTGTTATCGATGTCCTAGACACCAAACAACACAAATAAAACCTGTGTTACCTACAAGGAAATAGTTGAAATCAACATCGCTGTAAGATTTAGGCAGGTCTTTGTATGCAAACCAGGGCAAACACAGCGTGGTGAATCCGCGAGATGCCAATAGAGACGCTTTGAATTCAAGAATCCCTCCAGCTGTTCCGAATATATCAATTACTCCGAGATGTGGACCTCTGCCTGCAAGAAGAAGTGACAATGGTCCAGGTTAATGCAAATGTATGTATTCATAAGTGTGGGCTGGTACGTTAACGCTCCTGAATCAAATTCTCGTGGCATCAGAGTGTATACCTTCTACTGTCAGTTACACTGACAGTTTTGGAGGTCAAAGATTGATATTGGGAGACTGCTGAATCCATGATCAGAAGACACTAAATCAGCATATTGATTTAGTCTCTGGAAAACAAAACAGAAGTATTATTTGTAAGTACAGAATAAGTGCACATAAGCTAGAAATCGAATCCGGACGTTATCGTGGTATAGAGAAAGAGAGGAGATATTGTTAACAATGCACTTGTAACGTTATAGAGGATGAATACCATGTTCTATTTACATGTCCATGTTATACTATTGCTGGGTTACCATTCCTAAACAAAATGTTAGATATTTATCCATATCTCAGTCAATTAACCAGAAATGTTAAACTAAAGCTCACGCTTGCAAGTTCAAATAGGACTATCTTGTATGCTGTATGTTCCTATCTCAAACTATGTGAAACACTACGACAATCTTGAAGCTGGCTCATAGAGATCGATATACGACGAAATGTATAGACACTATTGTTCAAATCATTTTTTTTCTGTGTGTCTGTTGTACTCTGGCCATATTGCCAATCACTTGTGACTGTGCTGAAGTGTCAATAAAGTTATCTTATCTTATCTTATTCAAGCAGGGATTGTGCTGAAGACCCGTCCCTCCCTATGCCCCCTCATCCTTCCCACTCTGTACGGCTAATCCCGGTGCACATCCTTCTATCTACTCGTTGGATTTTTTAAAATAAAAATGTATATCTTATCGTAAAAAGTAGGATGTTTAATCTTACCAGGTGGGATGAACATGGTTCCACGTATGTTTCCATGTCTAACTTCTTTTTTCCTTACATCTTTATCCATATACCAGCGTAATACTTCCTCCGTACATATGGGTGCTGGGGGATGGCTGTGAATATCTTCCTGGGTTTTATGACCATCCAAAACTGACAGCCGTATGTTGTAAGGCACTGTGACGTCTTTCTTCATTAATCTTAGCCCTCTTCTTTGACCTGGCTCAAATAGCATACTCCAAAATAATCCCATTGGATCTAGACCTATATGAAGTATATAAGTATAAATATAAATATATAGCACAATATGCCAGAATATAAAGTAAGATTAAATATCCCCTCAGCAGCTGACGTATTTACAATAAATTTGTATACCAATTAATCTGATAACCAAGTTTGATATACAGGGACCTATCCGTAATGGTTGGTGCTATTTAGAATTATTTGAGGACCGATCCTATCGATCTCCTTTAACCATGTTTGTAAAACAGTTGTAAATCCTATATCGTCGTCAATCATTTTGAGTCCAAATTATAGAACTTTGATACTGGGGTTACGTTTTCAAACATAGCATGTTTATGGTATGCTTATACATTATCATGACATTGTTTTCATACATTTCACATCTTTTTATCTATTTTTTCATGTAAATATATGTACATGGTATTTTGCCTCTGAAGGAGGTACGGAAGCATAGAAGGAACATGGATTTTTCGTTTTCAAACTTATCTCGGACCCCGAGATAATTGTCCAATGAAAATGCAGAATTACCAATGAAAAGGCAGAATTATCTCGGACCCCGAGATAATTGTTCAGTGAAAATGCAGAATTGTCTTGAACCCCGAGATAATCGACCAATGAAAAGGCAGAATTGTCTCGGACCCCGAGATAGTCGTCCAATGAAAATACAGAATTATCTTGGACGACCGAAATAATCGTCCAATGAGAATGCAAAATTATATAGGTCCCCGAGATGTTTTTCTTGTTCTCCCAACATAATTAACCAATGAAATCTCCGTATTAGTGAGTGCCATTTTCTTTTCCAATTTAAGAGAACAGTTATCTATCAACGCCATGCATACAAAGACAAATTATACACAAGAAATCGACTCGGAGTTGATTCAAGGAATGCCATTATAAATATATAAAAATCCTTTCTTTATGGACACGTTTAGGGGTGGAGGATTTGACGCTTAATAATGTTCAATTATTGGAGAGCGTTGAAATAGGCAATTGATTTATTAAGATCTTTGTTTTAGCATCCATTCTTGCAGCCTCACTTTGACAAGTTTCTTTTATCATTTATGACAGTAATATTAGATAATAACCTCGGAGTGCCTATATGGATGTCATAACAAAGGCCTTATTTAAGATTTTCCAGAGGATCCAGGAGCACCTCCGGCTGAAGTCTTACCCGAAGACGAGCGTGTGAGTGCGTTGTACCGCCGTCACTGGAACACGATACGCCGTTGTTTCCACCGTCACCATCGTCTGTTGGATTTGTATAATTTCCGGTTGGAGGACCTCACGCATCTTCCTACTTACGCCGAGAACATTTTTACAGATCAAGTGACAGCCTTTAAATTGAATATGACATTTGGGTATACCTTACGGCACAAAGAGACGGACTAACTGCGGTATTTTTATCCCAGTAATAATACCTATGTGTTTGACCAGCCGTTCACGGTGACGGATGCTATTTCTCTGGAGCCACTCATCGAGCAACTCACTACGTTAGATCCTTTGGAATGGGCCCGATTGCAACGTTCCAACACCAAATGGACTGTAGAAATGGTGACGAACGTCACATTTATCGTCACCAAATTGAGAGATCACCCCATCGGTGCTCTGTTATTCTTCTGCCTTGGCTGCTCCGTCGAAAAGGAATGTATGCGTTAACGGGAGGCAACCATGGACCCTACAAAGACCGGAAATGTCTGTTTCGGTGTTTGACCGTTCATTTGGACCAGTGTAACCCCCAAAATTGTGATAGAAATGCAAATATGTATTGGGAAGAGTATCTAGAGGCGCAAGACATTGCCCCGCGGCAGTTCCGGGGAGTCAAACATAGCATGTTTATGGTATGTTTATACATTATCATGACATTGTTTTCATACATTTCACATCTTTTTATCTATTTTTTCATGTAAATATATGTACATGGTATTTTGCCTCTGGAGGAGGTACGGAAGCATAGAAGGAACATGGATTTTTCGTTTTCAAACTTATCTTGGACCCCGAGATAATTGTCCAATGAAAATGCAGAATTACCAATGAAAAGGCAGAATTATCTCGGACCCCGAGATAACTGTTCAATGAAAATGCAGAATTGTCTTGAACCCCGAGATAATCGACCAATGAAAAGGCAGAATTGTCTCGGACCCCGAGATAGTCGTCCAATGAAAATGCAGAATTATCTTGGACGACCGAAATAATCGTCCAATGAGAATGCAAAATTATATAGGTCCCCGAGATGTTTTTCTTGTTCTCCCAACATAATTAACCAATGAAATCTCCGTATTAGTGAGTGCCATTTTCTTTTCCAATTTAAGAGAACAGTTATCTATCAACGCCATGCATACAAAGACAAATTATACACAAGAAATCGACTCGGAGTTGATTCAAGGAATGCCATTATAAATATATAAAAATCCTTTCTTTATGGACACGTTTGGGGGTGGAGGATTTGACGCTTAATAATGTTCAATTATTGGAGAGCGTTGAAATAGGCAATTGATTTATTAAGATCTTTGTTTTAGCATCCATTCTTGCAACCTCATTTTGACAAGTTTCTTTTATCATTTATGACAGTAATACTAGATAATAACCTCGGAGTGCCTATATGGATGTCATAACAAAGGCCTTATTTATTAGAGATTTTATTTATCAGATTCTTATGTCGATCTTTTAGATAATGCTTAATGCTTTAGCCATATCTAGAATAAAACATATCTTTTGTGTCGGTCTTATCTCTCTGTCTTATCTGTGTAGCCTCTGTGGTATGCGGCTAGTCTATACTATTCAAAAATCCGCCTGATAACACTTCGAGTTGAACGGCGAGAGTAGTATATAAAACACCACTAAAGTCACTTCCGGTCTGCTTCAATCGGGCGTGACCTGGGTATGACTGTATGGGATGTACTTGGTTCTGGGGTTTTTCCATCACGGAGAGGTCACTTGATAGTTCAAGGTCATATTGAATGATAGGAATGCATGTACTGACCTGTTCATCCGGGGACTTGTTTACATCCTTGTAGAGGGACTTACAATCATTGAGGGTAGGGGAACAGCCGAGTATTTTAAGGTTGACCTATATCCGGGTCTTCTAGCAATGCGTGTATGTGGGGTTTTTGCATTACATACGGGTTCTTGTACATCCGGGTTCTTGTACAGCCGGGACTTACAATCATTGATGGTGGGAGAACAGCCGGGTATTTTAGGATTGACCTATATCCAGGTCCTCTAGCAATACCTGTACTGTGGGTTTTTCTATTCATCCTTTCTACATAAGGGTTCTTGTTCCATTACATACGGGTTCTTTGTACATCCGGGGTCTTCTATGGTGGTGTATAAAAGTGGGGGTTTTCATGGGATTGCTTTATTCATTAGCCTGTCTACTTGACCGGAGCTACCTGGCCAGCCTGAGCCAACCTGACCGGAGCTACCTGACCATCCTGAGCCTACCTGAGGAGTTACCTGACCAGCCTACCTGACGAACTAATACCAGTGGAGCCTGAAGCCAGGTGTGACCGATAGCATGAGACGTGGAGAAGAGTTTCCAGAGGATCCAGGAGCACCTCCGGCTGAAGTCTTACCCGAAGACGAGCGTGTGAGTGCGTTGTACCGCCGTCACTGGAACACGATACGCCGTTGTTTCCACCGTCACCATCGTCTGTTGGATTTGTATAATTTCCGGTTGGAGGACCTCACGCATCTTCCTACTTACGCCGAGAACATTTTTACAGATCAAGTGACAGCCTTTAAATTGAATATGACATTTGGGTATACCTTACGGCACAAAGAGACGGACTAACTGCGGTATTTTTATCCCAGTAATAATACCTATGTGTTTGACCACCCGTTC
Source organism: Hanleya hanleyi (assembly GCA_036873755.1). NCBI lineage: Eukaryota > Metazoa > Mollusca > Polyplacophora > Lepidopleurida > Hanleyidae > Hanleya > Hanleya hanleyi. Next base: position 59,221 of record JAVTVY010023136.1, on the reverse strand, counting down.
ACGGTGACGGATGCTATTTCTCTGGAGCCACTCATCGAGCAACTCACTACGTTGGATCCTTTGGAATGGGCCCGATTGCAACGTTCCAACACCAAATGGACTGTAGAAATGGTGATGAACGTCACATTTATCGTCACCAAATTGAGAGATCACCCCATCGGTGCTCTGTTATTCTTCTGCCTTGGCTGCTCCGTCGAAAAGGAATGTATGCGTAAACGGGAGGCAACCATGGACCCTACAAAGACCGGAAATGTCTGTTTCGGTGTTTGGCCGTTCATTTGGACCCCCCAAAACCCCCAAAATTGTGATAGAAATGCAAATATGTATTGGGAAGAGTATCTAGAGGCGCAAGACATTGACCCGCGGCAGTTCCGGGGAGTCCCATTCAAGTATTTGGATGTTGTTGAAATTACAAGCGTCTGGTCCGCCATTCAGCACTATTCAACGTCAACATCGTTGTGTACGACGGCGGAGTGAGTCATTTTTCCCTCATCTACGATATGAGCCTGTACGCGCAATCCTACAGTTGTTCTCAATGCCATCGGGTGTTTCACCACTCTGGGCTTTTACACCGCCACGAGAAGATTTGTGACAACACTGTGAAACGCAAATTTCCTGGTGGTGTGTACCATAACACGCCTACTATTTTCAAAGACCTGGCTGATTGTCATACCACTAGAGGACCGTTATTTTCATTACCGGGCGTGTTATGATTTCGAGGCCATTTTGGAACCCATGGACATTTTCTCAGCCAAAACGCAGTGGACACAGCGCCATATTCCCCTGTTCCAGCAACGTACCCGGGTATGACGCTGCACCCGTATGTTTCGTGTCCACTCGGGACTCCCATGAGTTGATTACCCGGATGATGGATTATTTAGAGGCAGTGAGTGCGGCCAGTTCAGAACTGTTGGTGTTCAAGTTTCAGGACGTGCTGGACCAACTCGACGATAGTATTCCTACACCTGATGTGTCCTTCAGCGACGATGAAGAGTCGGAGACGGATTCAGAGTCGGAGTCGGAGATGCAGGACATTCAGCCGGAGCCTGTACCCTTACCCAAGCCGTATGCGGAGAAATTGAAGTTGCGCTTCCTACAATACCTAGGCCAGTTACATGTCCACGGCTTCAATTCGGGGCGATACGATTTGAACATGGTGAAGGAATTTCTCTACCCTTACCTGGCCCAGTCCGATACCATCAAGTCCGTCATCAAAAAGATCAACAGCCACATAGCCCTCACCACCACATCACTCCATTTGCTGGATGTGCGAAACTACTTAGCTACCAATTATAGCTACGATCAGTGGGTGAAGGCCTATAACTGTGCACAAACCAAAGGGAGGTTCCCTTACACCTATATGTCAACGCTCGATCGCTTGGAGGAAACACTGTTACCACCCCGAGACGCTTTCTTCGACGATCTGAAGCAGGTGGAATGTTCGAAAGACAAGTACCGGGAACTACAGCAGGTATGGAACGACCAACATATGCAGACCTTGCGAGATTTCCTCGTGTATTATAACAACTTAGATGTGGTTCCATTCCTCGAAGCGGCCCAACTCTTTCGGGATCAAATGCACGCGGACATATTCAAGGAGTGCTTGAGTATACCGGGTCTTGCGCTTCGCCATCTTTTTCAAGATTGTTCCACGTACTTTTCACTCATTCAACAAAAAGACGAGGACATGTATGATTGGTTAAAGCAGAACATCGTCGGCGGACCCAGCCTTATTTTTCATCGCTACCACGAGAAGGACGTCACCATCCTTCCACGAGGGAAACCCTGTGCCAAAATCATCGGATTCGACGCCAATGCCCTGTATCTGTGGTCCCTTGCTCAACCCATGCCCAGTGGTCATTATAAGCGCTGGTTGGCGGAAGGTCAGCATTTCCGACCTCAACGTACGCCGTACAAGCATCTGGCTGACCAGTGGTTGGACTGGGAAGCCGATCGACGGGGAATTTCTATACGACACCAAACCAATGCCACAGAGAAGCGGATAGGAGATCGTCGACTCCCCGTCGATGGGTTTGCTATTATCCACAATAAACCTACCGTATTCCAATTTTATGGATGCTATTGGCACGGCCACCAATGCCATTTCAGCGCTGGATGCTTCAACGAACGACGTGGAAAATCGGCAGAAGAACTACGGGCAGAAGTGGTGGAGAACGGAGATGACGTGAAAGAGATGGGGTACCAGCTCATCGAAATGTGGGAGTGTGAATTTCACACCATGTGCCAGGCCCTCCCACACTCACGCCGCGTCCTTAAAGCGCAAGAGTACCCGCTCAGTCGCCGACGACTCCTCGCCCAGCCACAGATTTTCGACGCCGTTCGTTCCGGGGACCTATACGGGTTTGTGGAATGCGATCTGCATGTTCCCGACAACTTCGAGCCACTATTCTCCCAGTGCCCACCCATCTTTTAAAACACGCTAGTGAGTCGGGACGACGGTGGAGACACCATGGGCGCCTACGCTGAGCAACACGGGTGCCTGCCTCGTCCTCGTCGGATGCTGATCGGGAGCATGTGGAGAGAAAAAATCTTGCTGGGTACCCCGCTACTACAGTGGTACATGAGCCACGGGCTCGAAGTGACGCGAGTGTACCAAGTCCTACAGTACGTACCGAACGACTGTTTTGCGGGACATGCCGACATCGTGACGTCTGCTCGTCGTCAAGGCGATAAAGATCCCAGTCAGGCCACTATCGGGGAATCCTGGAAACTGACGGGCAATGGCTACTATGGAAAAACGGTGACCAACCAAGACAAGCACGTCAACGTGAATATCTGCACTACCAAACAAGCGCACAAAAAGATCAACTCGCCTCTGTTTCGGTCCATGGACGTCATCGATGATGATATGTATGAAGTCAGTTCAGCCAAGAAGACCATTCGTTAGAACTTGCCCCTCCAAATTGGATGTATGGTATACCAGGTGGCCAAGTTGAGGATGCTGCAATTTTTATAAGATTTCATGGCGGTGTATTTCAATCCATCAGACTGGCAACTCATGGAGATGGACACGGACTCTGCCTACATGGCCGTCTCTAATGCGGATTGGGAGTCACTCGTCAAACCCGAATTACGTGCGCAGTATGAGGCGGAACGGGACCAGTGACTACCTCGACACGACCATTACCAGTACGACAAGCGGACGCCGGGTCTCTTCAAGTTAGAATGGAGTGGCGATGCCATGATCGCCCTGTCGTCCAAGACGTACTATTGTTACGGTGGTGTTGGAAACAACAAGTTTAGTTGCAAAGGCGTCAACCGACGTGACCCTGCCATCAACAAAGCCCTCTACCTGGGCGTGCTGAAAAGCCAGGCCAGTGCGAGTGGCACTAACAGAGGATTCCGCGTCGTCGACCACTAGATGCGAGCGTACATCCAGACACGAGAGGCCTTCACATTTTTCTACCCGAAACGGAAAGTCCTTCCCGATGGAGTCAGTACCTCCTACCTGGACTTGTGAAACTATGACTGTTGATATAACGAATTAAACTATAAATGTAAAAATAACGTACACGATAACTGTAAAATTCGGGATGGCCGAGTGGTCTAAGGCGCCAGTTAAAAGGGCGCCAGTCTGCGCAATGCAGGTCGTGGGTTCGAATCCTACTCCTGACAGTTTTTACAACCCTACTGTATTCTTTGTAACTCTACTGTATTGTTCACATTCTTTGTACATATTCTATACATTCTTGTTCACCTGAATATAAAAAAGTCAAAACGTCAGTTGTGTTTTCATGAATTTTTATTGAACATCAATGAACGTCAGAACAAACAATAAGAACATTGCGCAGTGGAAATGAAGACAACCAGAGAAATGTGGCATGAACATCAAAACGAGAGGCAGTCCAGTCGTACACTAAGACATCACGGTCATCGGCTTGAGAATAATCATCAAACATCTGTACAATCGTTTGCATAGAATGTCCTCTACTCCGGTGAGTGAGATAAAACACACAGTACTGTCCGCATACACTACTGAAGAGTCCTTGTAATCTTTTAGTATTCCAACGCCCGACTGTAGTAGATTCGTCCATGAACTGGGTCAAATCGGGATGCTGGGGTGCAAGTCGGTAGGAATCAAAAGTGGCGTCCGAGTATACAGCCACCCAATGTTCACCCGGTCGAGTACGAGGGTCTGTATTCAGGATGTAGGCCGCAGGGGTGGATGGGGTGGGAAAAACATTGCGTGGAAACACACCACGAAAGGGTACCCGGGGATCCCGCTGGAGTATGGCGATGAGCTGCTCTGTATCCATGACTCTAGCTGGCGTAGTCACACAGGACGTTTCTTTGCTGATCCACTGTGATGACGTTATCAAACTCGGCGTAGCAAATCACGTTAATGGTATGGGGTAGAGCTACCGAGAAACGCAGTTCCAACCGTAAGTTTCCTTTCTTGAGCAAGGCCAGCTGATGATCGTGTTCCAAGGTAGGGGTGAGGTCGAAGGCGAACAAAGTGTACTCATGGGCAAAGTCTTGTCGACTGATGGTATTTCCTTCGTCCTGATTGTTTTGTCCTGTGGCTGTAAACAGGTTCAGGTAGCTCCGCACATAGTGATGGTTACCTAAATCCGGTTGTAACGGACGGGCTGGGATTTGATGGCCAGCCAGGTGCAGTGCCACAAAGTTGATGTTGAAATGTTGAAAGTGGAACGGATTCTAACCCAAGGTCCCATTGAAGCTGATGTTGGTGACACACGCCAGGGTAAGACGTTTAGGCAGATCTCCTAGAAATAAATTTTCACGATTGGCCATAATCGTACCTGCTGGCACAGAGAACGCCTTGGTCTGTGCGCGTCGGACGGGGTACAGGGCTGGTTTTTTCGATAAGGCTTCCATGTGACCCACCAACACACCCTGTTGCAAATCTACGGTACGAACAAACAGGGCTGCATCTTCTATGACGATCTTGCAATGGGCAGGATCTCCGCCGGCCATCAAGGCGAAAGTGGGTGGTATCCATTTCACCGGGCGTCTCTCTGTAGTACAGTGGGGCTGACAAGTGTGATTTTTTGGCATCTTCTCCGTACGACAACAGCGTCTCGATGTAGGCTCGGTACGGGTACGTATTGGTGGACGTACTGATGAGTACTGATATCCACCTGTTGGAACATCGAGTGCAGCCAGCTTTGACGTAAAAGTACGTGTGAGCTAAATGCAGGTAGGCCGAATCTTTGTTTTCAATGGTAAATTCCAGCGGCCCCGTTCCCGTCAGGCTAGCCAGGGGCCGCGATGTTCTACCCAACGACCTTCGGCGACACTGGTCTGTGTGGGTGGAATAGTCCACAAATCCAATTCACTGTTGGTAGACAGACACGACTCGGAGTGAAGGAATGCCATTATGCGAAGATGTCTCTCCTCTTCTTCTTCTTCTGGGGTGTGCGTCGTCGGTGTGTTGGCCGTCGAATGACTCTCCCCTGTGCCGGTGGTTGTCTTTTAAGGGCTTTGGCCACCAAGACGCTGCCTGCTTCTTTGGCCCGTCGTGTCAAGGCTTGTCGGGGAGCTGTACCACTCAAGACATCACCGGCGACTTGCAGTCCACTGCGTACCGTTTGTTTGCCCACCGCTTTTACTCCACGTGTCACCAGAGGTAAGAACGTTTTGACGATGCTCCCCAGTATGTTTCCCAGCCCGCGACATCGTTGCATGCGTGCACCGCCAAAGACCGGACATCCACCCCTCGTTTGTTTCTTGGTGGAAGTGGGAAGAACGTGCTTGTCGGAAATGAAGTGTCAGCACCACTTTCCCTCTTTCGAAAGCCACCGGGCGTCCCGTGTCATTTCTTATATCCACCGTGATCGTGTTGATATCGGTGTGTCGTACGGGTAGGTAGAGTAGGTGGTTGAAACTCTGGGTGATTTGATCTCCATACTTCTTTTTAATGGGGACCACCCGTAATAGAGGTGTGTTGACATCTCTGACAATGTGATTGTCGACCACGTCCGAGTAGACGTAGAGTCCGTACATACCCACTTTCATATCCATCGCAATTTCGGCTCTGTCGGTGCTTGGACCCGAATAGACCGGATGAAGGAGACCTAACATTTGCTGCAGGCTAGGACTGAGTTCGACACTCACGTTGGGGCTGAGAGGGAGACGGGCCTTGTCGTTGTGTGTGTTGTAATCGAAGTCCACATGATTCTTGAAGGGGTAGGACTTGATGGGTTTTGAAGTATTCGTCACCACCCGTAGAGACTTATAATGCATCAGTGTTCTCAATCCCTCTATGAACTCCTCGGGGGTATGGTATTGGCCTTCGGGTAAGGTCAGCCGGGTTACTTCGCCTTCGTAGGTCACCTCGTACCACACGTCCTTGTCTCGCACGTTGTACCACGAGTAAGTGTATTGAATATTCACGAGTCCACATTTCCACCGTCAAGGTAAATGCAACGGTTGCGGTAACTGGGTCACGTACTTGGCCACGGTGTTGTCAGGAAACACATCGAGCGAACTGTCACTGGGCAACGTGAGGTAAAACATGACGACTGAGCTTTTCTGCTTCCGCTCCTGGCTTTAATAGGGGTCCCAGGTCTTGGGTGGTTGTAGCCGCCGTCGTGATCGTCGCGGTGTGATCGTCCTCGGTCGCGTCATAGATGTCGAATAGGGGTGGAAAGAACGTGCCCGCCGTGAGGGTGTTTTGGGAGGTGTCTGCGGTTGCCACTCACGTTCCCAGGTATGGGGGAGTCGAGGGCTCGGCGATTGCATCCAGGTCCAGCGTTGAGGATTCCCCACCAATTCTCGAGGGACGTGTGTGTCTTTCAACGCGACAGCAAAGGCTTCCCAACCCGGTGGATTAGACTGTTTGCGAGAACGCACCGTATCGTTGATCAGATGATCGGTGATATGAGACCCCGGGACCACTTGGTTTCGAATAAGCAGCTCCCCCTGGTCGGTCCAACCCATATCAGGATTCTGTTTCACCCGGTCCAACAATAAACGGGCCTTGGTCTTGAACGCCTTGGTGACACTGGCCAACACTTCATCTTCGAGCTGAGGTGAGGAGGATGAGGGTGGTGGTGGTGGTGTTGGTAGTGGTTGTGATGGTGATGATGTTGAACCACCCCTATATTGATCCATACACGTCTTGTACCGGTTCAGCGTCTGATGGTAGAGTTGAATTTTCTCGTGATCGGGCAGTCGGCGTTGGAGTATGCTATTCATCTCTTCATCGAGGGACTGCAGTTGTTGTATCGTGGCAGGGACAGGGTAGGGTGATTGCAAAATTTGTAACAGTCGAGGTTCGAACAGCATCATTTTTTTCGTATGTTCCATGACGTTAGCGTCCCAAGATGGACCCTACTAACGTCCCAGTACGGAGGCTGCTAATGGAGCGAGTAGTGCCCCGAGAAAGCCACCTTTCTGTACACCTGTTTCTTTTTCTTTAAACTCGTCTTCTTCACCAGCGTTCGGAGACCCGTCTTGTGCCGTTGCAATTTCCCTTTCTGCAGAGGACTGAGGGGAACATTACCTATTAACACATTATGAGCGACTTCACACAAGCACCGTACCAATCCCGCGCGCACCACGGCCCGGACCACCTCCGGGTTGGACAGCCTGCAAGATCTGTTGGACCAACAACAACAATACTAGTGCCAGCCAGTCGTCCCTGAAGTCATTAACATCGACGCCGAGGTGGAAGAGCAAGAAGAACCTCAGCCCCAGCCCGAGTTCATCGACATTGGGGAGTTGGAACAGCGGGACGAGCAACAACAACAGCCCGGGATGGTATGCAACTGGACGTAGAACTTTGGTGATACAGCAGGCACATAACGCTTGATGTCCACAGGGGAATAGGGCGAATTTGGCGTAGTGGGTAAAACATTTGACACATGGTAATTGCTTTACCACCCCCCGGGTTGTGTCCCTCTGCAGTCTTGTTATTTCCGTGCAGTAGTCGTCAAGATATTGCTGCTGTTGCTCCTGCTGCGGCACTTTCGTCAGTCTTCCGACCCTCTACCGTCTGTTCTTTGTCTTCTTCTTTTACTTTTTCTCCTTCTCTCAACAGATTGTATATAATCTCTTCCTGTGGTCCCTTCGATATCGATGAATTCACCTGCTGCGTCGTCAAGATATTGCTGGTGTTGTTGCGAAACTTCGATATTGATGAATTCACCCGTTGCATCGTCAAGATATTGCATGTTGAAGAGTACACGTCTAGCATCAGTCATGATGTGGTTGGAATAAATGTGTGTAGCAGACGACAGACAGCCCGCTTTTTATACTCTACCGTAGAGGATCCGGCTGAGTGCGCGCGGACGTCAGAGAAATCGCCTCTGTCTGGACATCGTCTCGGCCAGAAAGACAAAATGGTCCGTGCTTTCTGCAAGATCTGAAAGCGGGCTAAATTTGCAATAAACGAGAGTTGAGATCTCAAACAACTTTAAACTTATACCTTGGCATGTTATCGTGTAGTCCTGAAAATTTCATAGGGCTAACGGCTGCATAAATATATTTTTTTTATCATTTACCACGTTTCAAAGGCCGGATTTCACCTGCACGGCTGAAAGTACGGTAAACTTGAAATAAATGGGCTTACGTCTCTTAAAACACTTTAGGTTTCCGCCTTACCACGTTATAATATCATTCTAAAAAATTCGGGAGGTTTATAGATGGAGAAATGTGAAATTTTTGCTTCCAATCCCTCTAGTGTGAAAACAACCATTGACACCCATAGCTGTATTCGGTCCCGTACTTTAAACCCTGGTGGGTTTTTTCCTCACGGAGCGATCACGTGAACACTGCATGTACAAGGTCTCGTATGTACTCGGATGTAAACAAGTCCCCGGATGAATGAACAGGTCAGTACATGCATTCCTATCATTCAAAATGATCTGTACATGTAGTGTTCACGTGATCGCCCCGTGATGGAAAAAAATCCACCAGGGTTTAGAGTACGGGACCGAATACAGCTATGGATGTCAATGGTTGTTTCACTCAAAATGACCTGTACATGTAGTGTTCATGTGATCGCTCCGTGATGGAAAAAATCCACCAGGGTTTAGAGTACGGAACCGAATACAGCTATGGGTGTCAATGGTTGTTTTCACATTGGGGGGTTGGAAGCAAAAAATTCACATTTCCCCATCTGTAAACCTCCCGAATGTTTTAAAATGACATTATAACGTGAAAAGGTGGAAACCTAAAGTGTTTTAAGAGACGTAAGCCCATTTATTTCAAGTTTACCGTATTTTTAACACAGCCGTGCAGGTGAAATTCGGTCTTTGAAACGTAAAAAATGATACAAAAATATATTTATGCAGCCGTTAAACCTATGAAATTTTCAGGGTTACACGATAACATGCCAAGGTATAAATTTGAAGTTGTTTCAGATTTCAACTCTCGTTTATTAAAAATTTAGCCCAGTAGAGTATAAAAAGCGGGCTGTTTGTCGTCTGCTACACACATTCATTCCAACCCCATCATGGCTGCTAGACGTGCACTGTTCAACGCAATGAACATGGGAGAGACTGATGAAGCTTTGGCGAGGGAACTAAGCGATAACGCTTTGAAGGAGCAGGCTGAAGCTGTGAGGGACCAAGCCCTGGCGCATGGACTACCAGATCCTGGACTAATGACCACGCTCAATCGGGTACTCACTCGGGAGACTGCGGGAGACTTGAAGGAACTGGCCAGACGACAAGATATAAAGATAGCCGACACTCTGAATGCGGACGACGATGATGATATTACAGACATAGAAGAAGACGAAGAAGATGTGCAGACGTCACATCGTCCAAAAATGGGATGGTTAAACACTCGCAGCATGGGCCTACCAGCAACTACAGCTTCGAAGGCGACGGCTACCACAACGACGGCTACGCAGTCAACACCACCACCCGAGGGACCCAGTTGGCACAGCTAAGACATCTTCAAGAAGTGGAAAAGGAGAAGGCTAAACTACGCCTCCGACTGGATAAAGAGATAAGAAAATTCACATGCGCCATCTGCCAGCACGCTGAGACGGCGTACGCCTTTTTCCCCCGTGTGGACACCTAGCCGTATGTGGTCCTTGTCTTCCAAGCTTCTTAACCAATGCGGAGAGCTGCCACTGCCCAGACACAGAAGACTTTCATGTGGCTTTACGGTGCTCCGTGTGTCGGGGAAACGTATGTAGAGTGAAAAGAATGTACCGGTCGTGAACTATCTGATGACCAACCCTCTGTACTTCCTAACGTCTCTTATCAGGGCCAACCAATACTCCCGAAAGAGGAGCTTTCTAACTTAAAAGCACAACACCAACTCCCACACCTTCCCCTGCATAGAGTGAACACTGACACACATTAGTTGAATTTCTAATATTTATAAACAACACAGTAGAATGAGCATGAGATTTTCACCACGGTAGGCTCTTTGTGTTAAATTTTCTAATAGCGTTATACGGTGTCACCATGGTGGTAGAATGAACATAGAATGATCATAGAATGTAGGAATACGGTAATGTCTGAATGTTCAATATTTAGCCAACAAGACTTGTTTGAAATCATGTGTTTCTTACCAGGTAATGTCTGAATGTTCAATATTTAGAATATTTAGCCAACAAGACTTGTTTGAAGTCTTCCATGTCTTTCGCGCCCTGGCGCGCGAATATGAACGTAGCAATCTGCTCACGGGGAACTGTCGGTGGACAGGACGCTTTCAATGCCTCCGCGATTTCCGTCTCGTTGTTGTCGTGTAGTGCCTCAGTCATCAGCGCGTCTGGCGGTGCCACAATGTCCAGACACGTATGCATGTCTAACGGCCCGTTGTTCTGACAGCCTGCACATTGTTGGAGACGCTCGTGTTGAATGCGGGGTTTAAGATGACTCAGGAAGGTTTCAATGTACTTTTTATAGTTATACTCAGACAGCTGGTCGTGCACAGCTTCAGAAATTTCGTCTGTGATGCCCTGAAGCTTCCGCCACGCAGGTATTTACAGGGTGAATCCCTCAGGTAAGGGAATACGTGTAGTATCTTTCTTCAACTTCCATTTACGACTATGTACCAGCAGCATGTTGTTGAACAAAGAACAGGTGAGGAACACATCGTCCCCACACAAAATTTCAAGTCATGCCCCTGGGCCTCAATGACCCCCTCTATGACTTGATTTTGTGTGTATCTCTGTACTCTTTTCCATTGCTCAAACGTCAAGGCAATATGCTTAGTTGGTTTGTCGTCCCAGGCTAATGCATTAAAGTGGACTTGCTCATCTTTCACGGTTACAGTTAAATAGGGCGTGAGCTCCCAACTGTTCATCTGGGCCGCCTGGTAGGCCTGCTGGATGATGTCATTCACCTGCTCCACAGACATAGGGAGTAGCACCTCTTCCTCCGCTTGCTGAGGCTCTTGCTGAGGCATTTTTAAAGGTGTTAGTTGGGGACGGGCACGTTTGGTACGTGGATGGGACTCTTCCTGGTCTTCCTGGGCACGTTTGCTACATGTACATTCATATACATAGCTAACAGTAATGTCCTGGTTCGAATGGTTCGAGAGAATATAGAGCACTATCAGGTTTCGGGTTTTCGTTTCAAAAAAGAAGATAAGATAGACTGTATTTCATATTTAGAATAAACGTATATGCCCCTATTGTACAGGTAACTTCGCATCTTCGCATCTTCGCATCGTAACTTCGCATCTTCGCCTTTTGGATTTCATGTTCTACTGCCGAACCCACGATGGCCCTTCTCGGCCATCATAGAATGTTGAATAATGGCGTCCAACTCAGCCTCGTTTTTTAACGAACATGCGCAATGACTTTTCATCGCACGGCTCCATCGCATAGCTCCATCGCATAGCTCCATCGCATAGCCCCATCGCATAGCTCCATCGCATAGCTCCATCGCATAGTTTCATCGCATAGCCTCATCGCATAGCTCCATCGCATAGCGCCACCGCATAGCCCCATCGCATAGCTCCATCGCATAGCTCCATCGCATAGCCCCATCGCATAGCTCCATCGCTCCATCGCTCCATCGCATAGCTCCATCGCATATCCCCATCGCATAGCTCCATCGCATAGCTCCATCGCGCATCGCATAGCTCCATCGCATAGCCTCATCGTGCATCGCATAGCGCGACTTTTTATCGCATAGTTCCACCGCTCCATCGCATAGCTCCATCGCTCCATCGCATAGCTCCATCGCGCATCGCATAGCTCCATCGAATAGCCTCATCGTGCATCGCATAGCGCGACTTTTTATCGCATAGCTCCATCGCTCCATCGCATAGCTCCATCGCGCATCGCATAGCTCCATCGTTCCATCGCATAGCTCCATCGCTCCATCGCGTTAAATTAGAAATGAAAGACGCGATGGCCCCTCTCGGCCATCATACATATCATATTTTTTTGTGATTGTCTGAGTTACTGGGTTGAGAATGTACCCTAGCCAACTCCTTTAAAACACGAGACGTCCAGAAATACCATGGATAAATAATGCGTGAACGGAATAATAACAGGACAGCATGGAACACTGTCATAATTTCGACGCAGCTGGGTTGATTGTGGATCGAATGGCAAAATAAAAAAAGAAATCCTTTGAAGATTTCCATATTGCCAAAAAGCATCCATGTAATCAATATAATTCGCCAGTATACAAACCTTTTTTGCAAATATCATACCCAATTTAACAACTGATGTACATTATCGTAAACTATCATCAATTTGGTCATAAAATAAATTGGATGTGGGTCTTGGCAGATGACCGGAGAACCCAAACTGATGGCGATTGACAAGTGACCTCTAACCTGTGTAAGTTCCGCCGACTGATGGCGATGACCTTAAGTCAAGGGTACCATTATGTGTGGCTTTGAACTGCGCGAAGGAAAACAGCCTCAGATCGCTGTCCTCCAGTCTGGCATGTAGTGTGACATGTTGCCCAGATGTCAGTCCTCGGACAGTGATGGCTACCGGGTCGTCTACCAATGCTTCCTGGGGTTCCACGGATAAGCTGACCAAGACCCTGTGAGACATTCTGGCTATAACCCATGGGTACAGTCGCTGAAATAATCCTAAAATATATGAAAAATTAAACAAGTTAAGCAGAGGAGCTAATTCATATATCGTAGAGAAATAAAACTGAGATCTCAACTGGAGGGGAAACCTAATGAAATGAAAGAATATAAGTTTACGAAGTGAACCGGAATATGATCACACGTTAGATGTCTTACCACAACCACCTCATGGGGCATAATAATACCCCAGCCACCGGTCAGATTTTCGAACAAGATTACCGCCCGAGCAGCACAACGCCGGAAGTAACATCATATATATTAAAAGCGATGTTTGTCGAACATTCCCATACGGATCTCGCGGCCCGTCAACTCAATGCTTTATTTAAATTTCATGGTACATTTCTAAGTTCATTTAAGATCTTTACAGACGCTATATTTTGGATTCTATAACACTTGTGTCTATAACAACTTTCTAACCGTGCAATTATTGAGTGTTCCAGCACGGTTGTGTGAAATGTACATGTGTCAAGTGCAGGCGTTCATTACAAGGCGAGAAGGAAGGGGTCGTGTGCTTCATACAGCCGAATGAACACACAAATACATTACAAGATGGAATTTCTTTCTCATGTTTAACTGCTGTTTCATCGTGAAACTTATTAACAAGGCGACACAAATAAACCTAAATCCAAGTATTGTCCTCAGAGCCTGGCTCGGCTGACAGAATAACTCTACATTTGATAGACCACAAATTCGTTCACTGATATCGGCACGATGCTTACTGAGACGGGAGCATTGTGCCAACATGATGCAGTGGACGAGAGAAGGGGAGAAAGGTTGTCAAAGGTTAAAATTTTGTTCTAACCACTTAAATTATAATAATTGTTGATAATCAATTTGAGTTGTGCAATAGAATAGAAAAACAAAATGTTTTCATAGGCGTGCTAAATGGATTTTTGACGCACGGTTAGGGTGGTAAAGTTTATATTTTAGGGCAAGGGCCAAGGGTGAAAACATTATTTCTTAATTCTGTAACACTTGTGTCCATAACAACTTGCTAACCGTGCAATTATTGAGTGTTTTAGCACGGTTGTGTGAAATGTACATTGCCAAGTGCAGGTGTTCATTGGGAGATTCGGGAGAGGAAGAGGGAGAGGAAGAGGTCGTCTGCTTCATACAATCGAATAAAGAGTGAGTGAGCGAATAGAATTTAACGTCGCTTTCAACAATATTTCAGCTATATCGCGACGAATCAACTACTTCAAAGAAGAAATCTTCGAAGCAGCATGGAGCCAGACACCCTCCATCCACCCTATAAAACACTGAGGACAGCACACAAGACACAGACAGGACACTTACATGATGCAATAAAGCTGTTTTCGGCAAAATGCATTGAAGCAACAGGAACCTGTACCCACCCAATCGAATAAACACAGAAAACACGGAATTTCTTTCTCAAGTTTAACTGCTGTTTTCATCGTGAAATTGATCAACAAATCGACACAAATAGACCTAATTTTGGTATGTTCCACAGAGCCTGAGAGACCACAAAAACTCGTCCACTGGCATTGGCACGATGCCAACCAAGCCGGGAGCATCGTGTCAACATCAGTGGACGAGGTTTTCAACAAAGGGGAGAAAGGTTGTCAAAGTTTAAAATATGTTTTCAACCTTTCATTATAACGGTAAACCTTTGGTATCAATTTGAGTAGTGCAATATAGAATAGAAATAATGTTTCCATGGGCGTGCTCAATAGTTATTTTACGCACGGTTATTGTGGGAAAGTTTATAATTTTTTGGAAGCGCGTTTCGCTCTTGCCCTAAAATATAAATTTTCTCACATTAACCTTCCATAAAATAACCATTGAGCATGCCTATGAAAACATTCCTTAAAATAATAAATAACAAATTACAAGTGACTGGTCCGTCATTCATTAGTCAGCCGAGCCGACGTCCATTAAAAAATATCCGCGTCCTTAATCCAAAGACCTATATATTCCATATAACATAGCAGTACGTTAAACAGAAGTGGACCAATAACGCTGCCTTGGTGCGCTCCATTTTGGAGACTGTGGAGTGGATAATACACTTCCTACTCTCATTTTTATCTTGGGATCCAGTGCAGTATTCTGCCATTTATGCCTATGTTTTGAATGTTTTTTATGACACCCTCGTGCCGTTTTTCCAAGTAGAAGAATATTCCTAGGACAGACGGCCTTTTGTCGATAGCTTTTCGTATTCCATAACATTTTCATTGTTTCCATAACTGAATAGATTGGAAGTTATATGTGCAAAACTATTGGAGACAGTGTCACAGAGGAGAGAGCCTGTGAAACGGAGCATGCGTTGTCGGGAGGTTGGTCTTACCGTGGCAAATATGGCAAGCCATTTCATTATTTAATCGATTATATGACCGATGTCGAAAACTTTTGCATATACGTCAAAATATTTCAACATGTCTACAAGAATTACACATGTATAGAAGCGCGCATATATTCCACATACAATCCCGTAGGCTGGTTTGGCAACGGTGGGGTTCGGTAGAGTATATTGCGGAACGCCTAATGCGAGCGCCGCTGGCGCGAAGCCCCGCTGGCGCGAAGCCCCGCGAATTTTTTTTGAAAATTTAGATGCCATATGGCGCATTCTGGCGCATTTTGGCAGCATATTTTCGACATCCGCCAACTACATTTTTTCGACTGATAAATTCAGTATATGACTATAATCGACTCGTTGTGTGAATGATAATCTTGTCGACTGGGAGATGGTTAATATTCAACCATGGGAAACCCCCTTTGATCAAGATTATTAATTCCTCACTCCGGTGTGGTGGCTAAGAGTGTCCGGGGATAAGTGTCCCGTTTCCTATCTTTTTATTGAGTGAAGAGTGTCCTAGCTGTGTTAGAAGGTAGGAGCCGGACACTCTTAACCATGGGATATTCTTAGCCTCCACACCGGCCTGCCGATATATTTGTGCCACTTCAGTTCACACTTGTTACGATCTGGTAAAGAGATGGATAAATCACGCCAACAATTCCCCCGATTGAAGCCATCCTATTATCAAGAAACTGGCCCATGTTTATTACTGTATATTTCCGCCGCTATATGTCATAAAGAAAATATGTCAACCAGCTAAGACTTGATCACGTTAAGAATAACAATGGGACCGTGCGGACCTAGCATATAATAAAAATGATTATTTTGATTGTTTATTAGTGGATTTTCATTTGTATAAGAAGATTCGCGATTGTAGCTTTGCGACCGATACCCTGCTTTACGGTGTGAACTAATGTTCAAGTATTCAACATCATCTTCGCTCGCCAAGGCGGCTATATTCATAACGCCCGTACTTGGTCTCGGCATGAAAAACACGTTTTAAACTGCGCCACTTTGTCAATGTGGGACTTAAAAGTTAAGAGTTTTCGTTAAATCATATAGCGCGTATTCTGACTGAGCGACTACAACCAGGGTTGCGGGCCATTTATCCTACATTGACGAAAAACGCCAAGGCCGCGGACGGTCGTACACACTGTAGCTGCCTCAACCGGCAGAGTTGCTTCATTTGTTATTCAAAATAACGCAGGAACACATTTTTTCAGAAATACTGCAGGCCCCAGCCTTAATAAACATACCGATGTAAAAGAAACGTTGGTCCCCCAGATCTGAGTGCCTGTGTCCTATGATTTAACCCACCCGGAAAATGACATCAGAAAAGGGCCACTTGGATATCAGTGTCCAGCCTACGTAAAAACATAGCACACCGGACAGTCTATGAGGATCACCATATCTGTTACACCCAGGGGCGGCGGAAGCAATTTCAAATTGCCCCGACCAACGATCATAGCACAATTAGGCGAGGGTCCAGGGGCCGCCTAGGCTCCGGAAACCCTGGGATGCTAGATTGCAGGAGATGCATTCTGAGCTATTTCCGGCACATAAAATACCATATTAGTGCTCGATAAAATGTTGAAAATGTGAGTTCAAATAAAACATTTACAAAGTATATTAAATTTATCACTGAAAATCAGGTTCCACTAAAAGATTCCCCTCATCACCGCCTACAGATGGTTGGCGAAATTCTAGAGAATTTTTTTTCAGAATTGACATTGTCAGACTGAAGACAAGAGAAAAAGATCAGAAAAGATCAGACTGTGCACAGACGTATACAAATTTCTACGAAACACTGAAACATCTGGGAAAGCGCTCGTGAACGCTGGAGAGAAGATAACGCCCAAGATTAATCGACGAGATTCCAAGACGAAAGCCCGGTGCACACGAACGCATGAAATCGCAAGCAACAAGATATTTTGACGCCGGTGATTTTGGATCCTAGTTCTGCTTTGCCCGCACACGCGACGACAGTGTTGCAACTCTGCGTGAGCTGTCATCACATGCTATCCACCTCGCTTTTGATCGGCTGAAGTTTGCCGCAACAGGATACAAAAGTTTCCCGTTCACCGCACACGAGCAACTTCTGTCGCCCGTGCAAATTTATCCGGAGATTCTGTCGCCGAAATATTAGACACGCTGAAATTTTGGATTCTGCTGCTTGCGTCAAACTCTTCTGTTTCCACTTCCCGCACACGGGACAATTTTCGAAATATTCAGTCGCACGCGTTCGAATATCCTGTTGCTTGCGATTTCATGCGCTCGTGTGCGCCGGGCTTAAATGATGATTATTGGCCTATAGATTTATTCGACTGTACACTTAAAATGTACAGATGGCGCTGCTGACGGTTAAATATTACAGGTCAGCAGCGCCATCTGCACATTTTAATAATAATGCTAACGGTTAAATAGTGTACAGTCGATGGCGCTGTTAGACCCAAATATATGTAAGTTACAATACATACGGTTCAATTTGCTCTGAAAAGTTATAGGTATAGATAGTTCCGACTCTATTAGACGGTAATCAGCGGTCCTGGAATTATTGCCCCGATCATGGTCGGGGTGGTCGGGGCGGTTCCGCCGCCCATGACACCGGCTTCGAAATGTTCGAACATATGGGCGGCAATTAGGCAGGGTAACAGACCGAGCTTCCTGGTTGATTTAATTACAATATTTTCACCATTCGAACTATTATCTCAGTATTAATTAACTCCTTTACTTGATCGCATAGGCTACCGTATACAAAGATGGAATTTCGTTCATCTTGTTTAGATGGAATCTCATTCATCTTGTATTAACTGCTAGGTTTAAAGTCGGGTAATTGTTATTGCCGGTGTGGAGACTAAGAATGCCCCATGGCTTAGAGTGTTCGGCTCCTATCTTCTAACCCAGATGTCTTCAGAGCACGAACATTCTTCACTTAATAAAAGGATCCGACACTTGCCCGGGACATTCTTTTTTTCTGCTTATAGCCCGCTCCCATATATATATATAGTGGACCATTTTCTTATGATTCCCCCTGGCCCACACACTCCCTCTATTTTTTTTATTTCGCCTAACATACTGAGGTTTTTGCTGTACGCCCCCTCTCCCTCCCCTTTCACATTTTTGTAGCTTTTCACGCTAATCAATGAACATTAAATTGCGTTAATAGCAATATTTTTACGCTAATCACTGAATATTAAATTGCGTAATTGATCATACGAACCTGAATAATTGTTTCCAACGAGCTGTGAGGATTGTAGCCTAACTGGACTATATATTGAACACGTAATTGGAGCTGGATTCCAAATTACAGAACGAAGTGAGGTACCGGACTCGGATTAGAGGTCAGAGGCGAAACAACATAACACGATACACCAGATATCAACTCTAGAAAATTCTTTTATACATAAGAAACAGTTCATTTATTTAACATAAATAGGTTAAATACTGAAATATGTCAAAATCTTTTACACATATGTATAAAACTTTTCAACACATGAGAAATCGTTTAATTTATTTAACATATGTGCAATAGTTGTCACTTCTGCACAAGACGTCGACTGCTACCCGATATCGTTTTGGCGCCTTTTTCACCGAGCACGTGCGGTGACCTGATTACTCCTACCCCCTACCGTATTTCGACCCTGTATGCGAGATCATTGCTTTTAGGCATTGTACTCACCTCCGCCCCACCGCCCACCCTTTCACTTCATGCTCTTTCATGCATATACCCATCGTACTCCATGCTACACAGAGCTACCACAGTTTGTACGATCTGCGTTAGCTACATGAGTAAAGTTGCGTTTAGGGGAATCCAGGACATTTACCCCACTGGACATTTGCTCCACCGGACATTTGCCCCATGGACATTTGCCCGACTGAATATTTGCCACACTGGACATTTGAATATCCGGGGTTTTTTTCAAAACTAAACTTCAACATTTTTCCCCAAAATTTTTTTTCAAAGTTTTCTTCATAAATAAATCAAACTTGAACAACAAAATTTGACACATACTTGCATAATTTCTTTTTTTATTGTATAGCACATAGTCACACAATGACAATCGAACATATATTCATCGCACAAGTTATATATAACATTTATGGCTGGAGTATCTCTTGATGATACGATTAAATGTATACGATGTAGCGAACATAACGATGACGATGGATCATCATACATAACAAGATGATCCCTAATTATTGAGAACAGAAAGCACATCTTGATAATACAATAAAATCTATGTCCATCTAATAGAATGGCCAGCGGCTAGAAGGGTTTGTACAATTGTCTTTCTGCCATCTCTTCGATCCGCGCAAATCTGGCGAAGTCTCTTCTGGAGTGCCTCTGTAGCTCGTCGCACCCGTTTTTTTTCTGACGATGGTCTACAGCAGTAACAGTACTGTTGAAACAAGTGAGAAATGACTACATTGTAGTCAAAACCTGCGGCAGTGGCAATAATACAGTGAAAGGCATATCAGCGGAGGTAGTGGTAATTGTAGACAAAAGCGCCATCTGCCAGTGTTTTCATGCCAAGGGAAGTAATTTCCAACTACTAACCCACAAGTGTAGGAATTGCGTAATAGGTCTGATGTCATATATATTCACTTTCCCCGTTCAAAATCCAACGATTTTGACTGGTCCGTGTCGTCTATACTGAATTGACAGACGAACTCACAATGATCGCTTTGGCAATGTCTTGGTATAAGTATCGTGTATGCCAAGTTTCAAAACATTCGGTTCACCCGTTGATTTATGCAAATCAAAAAGGCTTTCAATTATTAATAAATTTCAAGGATTTAGTCATAGCGCGAAAATATACGCTCTTTAGTCTCCCTTCTCGCTTACTTTGCCGAGCAAAATGGAAAATTTATATTTCCTTCGAAGTTAATTTTCAATGAATTTAGTATCAGGTCTATCACTTTGATCTGTGAAACTATGGAATGGGGTTGAAGGATTTATCGAACCGTACAAGAGGTATAATGACAGTTTTTACTATTCAAATTGAGGCCTGTGACAGTCCTGATATTCGATATTTGACAACGAGGCCAAACAGATCACTTGTTAGTATCTACTAATATATGACGTGATTTCATTCGTAAAACTAATTGACAAAGTAACGTAAATTGTGAAGTGTAGAACCAATAAATTCTAGCAGAAATGGGCTCTGACTTGAGAGAATGATGTCAAATGCAATATGTTTCTGCCCATTGTCTGCTGATACACATAAGTATTGAATTTAAGGGAGTGATTTTTGCTAATCTAAAAGGCGTCTGAGTGCCGAAGAGGGCGGGAACATCAATACCAGCGAAGCAAGGCCCTGGCTTGCGAGAATGAGGATAGAGTGTTTCGAAAGAGGATCATTCAAAATAGCTATGCGCCAAATTTCATGCGTGTAACCGAAAATCCACAATATAACTGCACAACTATGATGTATTGTTCGCTCACAGGGTTGTCTAACTCATTAAATACTAAATAGTCATTTTTGTATTTAAAACCAGTTGCGCATAAAGTCAGTTTGGAGTATTATTAATGAGTCGGTAAGCTAAGACAGTAAGTGGAACTCCAGGGATTGGAGGGTCATTGTTTCGATTCCCACAGAGGGTTAAATTATTCTTCCTTTCAAAACATATTTTCATATATGCGAATTGCTTGGGGGTAAAGTTAAACATCATACCAAATTGTCATTTCTATAAGTTAAACATCTTTATTCGGCGAAAGTTGGTGAGTTGTTCCCTTAATTCTGAAACGTAATTATTGCGTTTTTATGATGCATGATCTATAATTTGATACCAAGTATTATCCGATGTTAATGATAATGGCAATGCGTTACTTGTCTACTTCTTCACCAATTTGTGAATTATCTAGATTGGGTAGATAAAATGATTACTAGAAGTAGTGAACTTATTTTTCTACTTACTAAGACAGTCGCCTATGACTGTATGCAAATTAGCTGAACCACTGACAAGGTTGCGGCTCATCTTCCTTGGTATATAAGCAATTCAAGGATCTCAAACTGTATATACATGTACATACTTTTCGGTGAAAATGGTAATAGCTGAAGCCAAAGATGATGTGTCGATCGACAGCTTTTAAGCGACTGACGTAGGAGAATTGAAGTCTGAACGCAAATCAACGAAGCAATAATTAATGCCACCGAATATAGTTGCAAATGAATTCAAACGTGCCTGAAGACAGGGTTGTCATGTGAGATCGGAGGTTGAGAAGAAAAATGTGGCAGAGATCACACTCTCTTAACGCATGCGTATTTCAAAAAGTCACAAGAAGAAGAAGAACAACAACAACAACAACGCGAGCCTCCCGTAGACCTGCGTGCCGCAGGTAAAAATGGCATGGTCCTTCATAATTGATTCTATCAAGGGCCATACAGAAGGATGCTTGTGACCAACAAGCTGTTTAAATCCAATGTTTCAACTTTCGCAAAAGTTGTTGGTCCTGTCCTCCCCGGCTAGTGTGGTGTCATTGACAATTCAAACGTGAGGGGGGAACAATTGGCGGTACAACTCGAACAGCTGTTGGTGGAGGCTAGTAGTATACAAAGCTGATTTCAGCGCCCATTGACCTCAAAAATTTGCATATCACGTGACCTTTGACCTTTGCGTCAGCCAATCAGAAGCGAGTATTTTGACCTCGCCGTATGCCTTGGTTCTGGGGTTTTTCCATGGCGGGGAGTGCGCATGTGTATGACGTCACTTCCGGTCTGCCTGAATCGGGCGTGATCTGGGTATATGTACTGGTTTTGGGTTTTTTCCATCACGGGGAGATCACGTGATAGTTCAAGGTCATATTGAATGATAGGAATGCATGTACTAACCTGTTCATCCGGGGACTTGTTTACATCCATGTAGAGGGTCTTACAGTCGGGTATTTTAGGGTTGACATTATTGATGGTGGGGGAACAGCCGGGTATTTTAGGATTGACCTATATCCGGGTCCTCTAGCAATACCTGTAGTGTGGGTTTTTCCATTCATCCTTTTTACATACGGGTTCTTGTACATCCGGGTTCTTGTACATCGGGTTTCCCAGTGATGGGAACAGTCGGGTATTTTAGGATTGACCTATATCCGGGTCCTCTAGCAATACCTGTAGTGTGAGTTTTTCCATTCATCCTTTTTACATACGGGTTCTTGTACATCCGGGTTCTTGTACATCCGGGTTTCCCAGTGGCTTCTCTGTACATCCGGGGTCTGTCAGGGTGGTGTATAAAAGTGGGGATATTCATGGGATGGCTTCATTCATTGGCCTGCCTACTTGACCGGAGCTACCTGACCAGTCTGAGCCAGCCTGAGCCTACCTGAGGAGTTACCTGACCAGCCTGAGCCTACCTACTGAAGACCTACCTGAACAGCACCTACCTGAGCCAACAACCATGGACTCATCTGACCGAGCTAAGGTGATGCAGCACCGTGTCCAGATCATTAGTGAGATGATGAATGTGGCCGAACTATGTGATCTGCTTCCGGTGGAAAACGTAATCACTACATACATGGAAGAAGACATCATGGCACAGAATACCAATACGGCACGAAACAGAGCCCTCATCGACACTCTACCGCGCCGAGGTCCTTTAGCATTCCAGGCCTTCCTGGAGGCGCTGAGAGAGACGGGGAATGGGGAAATAGCATCTCTACTTCAACCCCAGGAACACACCTTAGTCATAGACATCCCCGAAGAGAGTAAAGGTAGCAAACGTGCCCAGGAAGACCCGGAAGAGTCCTATCCACCTGCCAAACGTGCCCGTCCCCAACTAATACCTTTAAAAATGCCTCAGCAAGCGGAGGAAGAGATGCTACTCCCTATGTCTGTGGAGCAGGTGAATGACATCATCCAGCAGGCCTACCAGGCGGCCCAGATGAACAGTTGGGAGCTCACGCCCTATTTAACTGTAACCGTGAAAAATGAAAAAGTGCACTTTAATGCATCAGCCTGGGATGATAAACCATCTAAGCATATTGCCTTGACGTTTGAGCAATGCAAAAGAGTACAGAGATACACACAAAATCAAGTCGTCGAGGTGGTCATTGAGAACAAGGGGCACGAAGATAAATTTTGTGTCGCGGACGATGTCTTCCTCTCCTGTTCTATGTTCAACGACATGTTGCTGGTACATATTCGTAAATGGAAGTTGAAGAAAATACTACGCGTATTCCTTTACCTGAGGGAATCACCCTGCAAATACGTGCGTGGCGGAAGCTTCAGGGTGTGACAGCCGAAATTTCTGAAGCTCTGCATGACCAGCTGTCTGAGTATATTAAAAAAAGTACATTGAAACCTTCCTGAATCAGCCTAATCTGCGCATTCAACACACGCGTCTCCTACAATGTGCAGGCTGTGACAACAACGGGCCGTTAGACATGCATACGTGTCTGGACGTCGTGGCACCGCCAGACGCGATGATGACCGAGGCGCTACACGACATCGACGAGATGGAAATCGCACGGGCATTGGAAGCTGCCTGTCCACCGACAATTCCACGTGAGCAGATTGCTGCCTTCATATACGTGCACCAGGGGCGAAAAGACATGGAAGACTTCAAACAAGTCTTGTTGGATAAATATTAAACATTCAGACATTACCGTATTCCTACATTCTATGTTCATTCTATGTGCATTCTATGTTCATTCTACCGTCATGGTGACACAAATCTATTATAAAATTTAACAGTCTACCGATAACCTTATGTCCATTCTACTGTGTTAATAAATATTAGAAATTCAACTCAAATGTGTCAATGTTCACTCTATGCAAAGGGGTTGGTGTGGGAGCTGATGTTTGTGCTTTTTAGTTAGAAGCTCCTCTTTCGGAAGTATGGGTTGGCCTTGATAAGGGTCGTTAGTAAGTAGAGGGTTGAGCCTCAGATCACATCCGGAAGACTCTTTTCACTCTACATACGTTTCCCCCCCACACAGGGCACCGTAAAGACACATGAAAGTCGCCTGTCTCTGGGCAGTGGCGGCATCCCGCATTGGTCAGTAGGGTTAGAAGACATGGACCGCATAGGGCTAGGTGTCCACACGGATAGAAGGCGTACGCCGTCTCAGCGTCCTGGCAAATGGAGCATGTACATTTTCTTATCTCTTTATCCAGGCGTCCTTGGAGTACAACCTTTTCCTCTTCCGCTTCTTCAAGTTGTTGTCTTAACCGCGTCAACTGGTGTACCTCTGGTAGTGGTGGTGTTGTCATATCCCTTGTGGTTGTTGTGGTAGCCGTCGCCGTTTTAGTTGCTGGTACACCTATGCTGCGAGTGTTTAACCATCCCATTTGTGGAGGACGTGACGACTGTACATCTTCTTCTTCTTCTTCTTCTTCTTCCACTTCTATGTCTGTATCGTCGGCGTCCATAGTGTCGTTTATCTCTATATCTTGTTGTCCGGCCTCCACCTAAGCAAGGGCATTAGTCTACGATCTGGTAGTCCATGCGTCAGGGCTTGGTCCCTCTCAGCTTTAGCACGTCCTCTCAAAGCGATATCAGTCTCTCCCAAGTTCACTGCGTTGAACAGTGCACGTCTAGCAGTCATCATGTGGTTGGAATGAATGTGTATAGCAGACGACAAACAGCCCGCTTTTTATTCTCTACCGTAGAGAACCCGGCTGGGTGCGCGCGGACCTCAGCGAAATCTGTCTGGACATCATGGCCAGAAAGACAAAATGGTCTGTGCTTTCTGCAAGATTTGGAAGCGGGCTAAATTTTTAATAAACGAGAGTTGAGATCTAAAACAACTTTAAATTTATACTTTGGTATGTTATCGTGTAACCCTGAAAATTTCATAGGGCTAACGGCTGCATAAATATATTTTTTTCATTTTCCACGTTTCAAATTTCACCTGCACGGCTGTGTTAAAAGTACGGTAAACTTGAAATAAATGGGCTTACGTCCCTTAAAACACTTTAGGTTTCTCCCTCACCCCGTTATAATGCCATTCTAAAAGATTAGGCAGGTTTATAGATGGAGAAATGTGAATTTTTTCGCTTCCCATCCGCTAGTGTGAAAACAGCCATTGACACGCCTAGCTGTATTCGGTCCCGTACTCCCTGGTTTTTTTCCATCACGCAGAGATCACGTGAACAAGGTCATTTGAATGAAAGGAATGTTTTGACCTGTTCATTCATCCGGGGACTTGTTTACAGCAAGTTTACATGTAGTGATCACGCGTTCTCCCCGTGATGGAAAAAACCCACCACGTGAAATCCTGGGTTAAAATGAAGTCCTATACTGTAACCCAGGATGATGTCGATTGGTTGTCTAAAACGGACTGATTGGCTTTTGTTGGGACTTAGCCATTGAATGAATGATCGTCTTGTCATTGGTCCAAAGTGTCTCGTCATTCTTCCTGGGTTCATCTACAATCCTGTTTTATGCTCAAGCTATGACTACGGAAATCCTAGGTTAAACGAATTCCTATACAAATAACATTACACAAAACGCCAGAATCCCACCAAGCTCGGCATTATGAAATCGCAGGTTAAAATGAAGTCATATACCCTAACCCAGGATGATGCCGATTGGACCAAAGTGTCTCGGCATTCTTCCTGGGTTAATTTACGATCCTGTTTTAGGCTCAAGCTTTTGACTACGGAAATCGTACGTTAAATGAATTCCTATACAAATAACATTACAAAACGCTACAATCCCTCCATGGTCTCAATGACAATTTCCTAGGTTAAAATGAATTACAACATATATAAGGGAAGTGGGAAGAGGTGCCGACATACTGACTGCGTCACATGACTTCACAGAATAGTCTTCTGGTTAACCTATTCTAAAGCACATACCAAGAATCTAACGATTCGTGATATGTGTTGTATCTCAGGTACGCTTTTATTGTACCTGTTCATGTGGCAACTTGGATGATATGACCACACGGCCCCTAGCACCGGCATAAGCGGTATTAGATACAAATCTAGAGAGCTATGATGTAAATGCTCTGACAACTCGTATACTGGTAATTGGTGAGCTGTTTCGCTGTGACAACTCGTACATTGGAGATTGGTGAGCTGTATCATCGTCAGATGTAAATGACGGCATTTAACACAAAAGACTAGTCTGTAAGGCCCGATGTCGACCCAGCATCAACTTCCCACAAATGCCAACATATATCAAAGACCAAAAGGTCTGTACAGGGGGCGGGCCTCGGGGACGAAACGTTCACCAGCAGAATCTCGCCATTACCTAACCAGGCCTATACCCTAACCCAGGATGATGTCGATTGGCTGCCTAAACTAGCTTAGCCCACTGATTGGCTCTTATTCGCACTTAGCCACGGGCTGAACCTTGCCATGGGTCCATGGCATCCTTCCTGGGTTAAATTACAATCCTATTTTGTGCTCAAGCTTTGACTAGGGAAATCTCAGTTTAAACCAATTCCTATACAAATAACATTACACCACCGAATGATGACGGACTTTCACGAAGGGTGAGGAGTGGAGAATGACATTTCTAGGGTCTAGTGTTATTTCAACATTAGAAGTATTGGGTTGGCCCTGAAAAGTGCCTTTAGGGTAATCTTTTTGGATTGATTAGGTGGAGATTGGTATTCATGGAGGAGAGGAGATTGACAGTATGTAGGGCCTGATGTTAAATTGAAATGTGCCAGATTAAAAAATCTCCTTTCGAAGGACAGGGTTGGCCCTGAAAAGAGCCGTTGAAATGTTTTTCTTATCCTGTTGTCTCAGGAGGGGGCTTGCCTATTTGCCCCCGGGCTGTTGTTGTTGTTGCTAGTCCCGCTGTTGTTGGGGAGCTGCCTGGGCTTCTTCCATGGCGTCGACGTCGATAAATCCGGGGACTGGTTGGGGCTGTTGCAGCACATCCTCTAAGGCGTCCAACCAGTTTTCTCCCTCTGAATCGGGCGGCGCCCTGGTGACGAGATGGTGCAGGTCGACCCAGGCTAGCCGCGTCATATTGGTGTTGTTCCTTGTCCATTTCTTTATCTCTTCGAGCCAAAAGGCTTTCACGGCCCGCGTCAGCTGTCTTCTCCCCTCCCATATGTGACTGGTTTGAATTTCATCATGGACCGAACTGCTTTGATGTAGGGATGAAATAGACCTCTCTCTCCTCCTTCTCACCGCGCCTTGTGTGGTAGACATCTTGGCTACAACGTTTGTCTTTCCCATTTTTCTTTTCTCCGTCATACGGTCTTCTCAGCTAGACATGCAGCTTCGCAAAAAGATCGAGTCCTTTATGGTGGCACATCATTTGAAGTTGCACATCATTGGCAATGCACATATTTGAAATGACAATACATAAAAATATGGTTTCTATATCAGTGATGTTGAGGTTGGATTGAAAGGAACTATATTATAAAACTTGAAATAAAGATTACATTTCTTTTTCGAAGTAAGCATATACAGCTCATTACGTATATGTACATGTATAGTTAGGAACAATTGACCGTGCAATTTGGACCACGGAACTTCTTGGTGTAACTTTGTGTCATGATACGTGAATTATATAATCCCTTTTCTGACAGAGCTATTAACAATGTAATAGTTGGAGTAGAGGTATCATTTACAGTATGGAATGGGACACTAGCCTTGTGGGTGAACCCTCACATTTGTATGCAAATAAAAGAATATAATGACAAATGTTTTCAATCATACATGTGTAATGCTACATAATAATGTGCACTGGTAAAACTGGGACACCACAAAATCAGTTTTAATTAATATATTAAGTTAAATGTGTGGACACAAATATGGTTCATGTAAAAGCTATAAGCTGAATCATATGATGAGGAAAAGAATGATATGATAGCGAAAAGGAAATTTTGCCCTTCATTTGAGGCGACACGAAATTCAAAACTGATAGAGGTTCAGTACTGCGAGATTCCCCCGCCGGGTTATTTAATATTGTACTTCTGAAACAAAATAATGTCATCAAACTACATGTATTAGTAATTACTATAAAGTATATATTGTAGGTCATTTGTTGTGTGTGTGTATATACAATGTACACTGCATCTCATACCTAATAGTAGGTTAGTTTCACATATAAGAGATATAAAATTTGAAATTGAAATATGAGGGTATGGGGTCGGGCAATGCATTGAATAAGTGTAGAATGGTGTAAGCTCCCAGAATATATGAGGGTATATGAGAGATAGAGGGTGTGGCTCTATGCCCCCGGGGGTGAGGACATGCTCTCGGGGGTAGTGGATGGGTTGAATAAGTGTAGATGGCGGATGGGTTGAATAAGTGTATGATGATGTAAGCTCCTTGAATACATGATGGTATGGGGTCAGGCGAAGCTTAGTTTAAGAGATATAGGGTGGGGTTCAGTACCCCAGGGGTGGGGATATGCTCCCTAGGGTAGTGGATGGGTTGAATAAGTGTAGCATGATCTAAGCTCTCCGAATATACGAGAGTATGGGGTCGGGCGAAGCTTAGTTTAAGAGATAGAGGGTAGGGCTCGGTGCCCCAGGGGTGGGCACATGCTCCCCGAGGGTAATGGATAGGTTGAATAGTGTAGCATGATCCAAGCTCCCATACTATATCAGGGTATGGGGTCGGGCGAGGCTTAGTTTAAGAGATAGAGGGTGGGGCTCGATGCACCAGGGGTGGGGACATGCTCCCCGAGGGTAGTGGATAGGTTGGATAAGCGTAGCATGATCTAAGCTCCAGGACTATGTATGGGTATGGGTCGAGCGAAGCTTAGTTTAAGAGATAGAGGGTGGGGCTCGGTGCCCCAGGGGTGGGGACATGCTCCCCGAGGGTAGTGGATGGGTTCAAAAAGTGTACACAGATGTAAGCATTTGGAATAGATGACAGTTCGGGGGGTCGGGATGGTCTTAGTTTAGGAGACATAGTTGAGGCCGAGATGCTATGGACAGGTTTATTTTCCAAAACTTTAACATTTACTTGGTCCTGCAGATAGACAGACAGACGGATAGACAGATAGATAGACAGACAGACGGACATCATTGTGGCACCTATATCGAGCTTTCCGCAGCTAAAGCTACGGGCTCGATAACAAATTGTGATTGAATGCGCTTTTCCCGCTTCGCTCGGGGTTGATATGCTCAATGTGATGGATATCCATTGGCTGTCTAAAACAGCGCGAACCCCTTCCATTGGCTCTTCGTTCGGACAAATCAATTGGTTGAAATAACGGGCTCTCATTGGTCCAAAAAACGTGCACTGACAAAACGCTAGAATCCCACCAAGCTCGCTACTGTGAAATCCTGGGTTAAAAACATGGAGAAGATTTCCCAGACGATCCAGGAGCGCCTCCGGCTCAAGCCTTGCCCGAAGACGAGCCTGTGAGTGCGTTGTACCGACGTCACTGGAACACGATACGCCATTGTTTCCACCGTCACCGTCGTCTATTGAACTTATAATTTCCGGTTGGAGAGGATGCAGTATACTTCCCATCAATCACCACAGAATAACTAGGAGAATATGCCAGCTTGAAAATATGGAAATATAAAAAACATATCCAAAGTGGCATATTTTATCCCAATTGGGATATATATCCCACTTAGTGCTTGTCCCTCACCTGTCGTTCAATGTGATGGTGACTCTGGAGCCATTCGTTGAGCGAAGTCACTACGTTGAATGTGCGCGTCTGCAACGTCCGAACACCAAATAGACTGTGATACCAGCTCTCAAGCAGCTAGCGAGGTAAAGCTCTAAAGAACTATATTTTCATTGAATGCAAGGTTGTCTTGAAAAAGATTTCTCTAAATATGATAAATTCTCGATTTTCCATCACCACAACACAAATCATCGGCAAAACAAATATGGCGGCTATACGTGTGGTCAAACATTCAGAAAATATTGTTCAATTTCAAAAATCCATGATCAAACAATCTGAACGTCTTACGAGCTGAGACTTCATGACTAAATCGTAAAATATATATACTTCGTAACCTTAGTTGGATTCGTCATGAAATCATTTACAAATGGTGTATTCGAGCACTTTTTGTGACCTATAGTAAAACAAAGTTGACAGCCGTTTTGGTCTCAATGGTTTATGCGAGAAACCGGCTCAATAAATCAATTTCTCCGTAAACACCAAGCATCCAAAGTTGTTACGTGAGGACAATATTCTCTTATGTGTGTATTTCATGCAGGAATTTATGCAATTTCCTTCCGTGATAAACTCGCACTTTACCGAGGGGTTGGGACAAAACGGTATTGTCTGCGCTGCAGGTCACGCGGTGTAAACAGTCCCCCTCCTCCCCCATTTTTTTTGGACTTCAGACTTCTCCGGGTGTAAAACCCTTCCCGTTTTCAGTGGATACATTCGTGTTCAAAATAAAACCCCTCAACATTTATTTGTCAAGTAGTTCAAAATTTCCCACTAAATCGTTAACTTTGCCGAGTGTATCAAGCTTTCCATGAAATATCTGTACCTGAATTTAAAAAACTTTGACCCAGATTTTTTTCTGTGGTATTTTATGTGTTTTCAATTGAAAAAAGTTGGATGCGATGGTCACACTTTGAAAATTAACATCTCAGCAAAGAGAACACAACTTATGCAATGTTTTTTATTCTTGGTTCAGAATAACCATGCCACTACTTGACAAAATATTTCTGCTTCAGTCAGGTTTAATGGCCAATCAATGTTAGCCAGAATTCAAGTCCTGATTATAGTCTTGTATCCAATGAAATCTATGGTGGTTTGTGACTTATAATAATAATACTTTATTTAGAGATGAGATTCAATTAGTAAAGACCAATCTTCCTTGAGTCCCTCACTCACTCACTCATGCACACAATAGAAAAAAAACATACGATCAATGATACAATAAATCATGTACATGTAGTACTGAATATATTTAAATTCGATGAGAATTTAATGTTATGGGGAAGGTGATTCCAATGTCCGGCTGAATTTGCATACAGCCATGTATAAGGATTATTGAATTGGTGTTACAGAGTTTGTTGCCTAACTGGTCACATGGGTAATCTCCCTTGGTACACAGGCAGATTGGAACTTGTATCATAAACCAGTATAGCTTTTCAGTTAATTTTTGCATTATAATCTGTATAAATTTAGCCAGCTTGATCAATTGTGGTGCATATTTTGTTTTACATAAGCCAAATAATTTATAACATGCTGCTTCGCAAAAAGATCGAGCCCTTCAGGGTGGCACATCATTTGAGGTTGCACATCATTGGCAATGCACATCATTTAAAATAACAGTACATTTATTAAGAAATATGATTTCTATATTAGTGATGTTGAGGTTGGATTGAAGGAGGAACTATATTATATAACTTGCAATAAAGATTACATTTTTTCTCGAAAGTGAGCTTACACATTCCATTGCATAGATCTGATAAATACATGTACATGTATAGTTAGGAAGAATAGGTGTGCAATTTGGAGCACGTTCTTGGTGTAACTTTGTGTGATGATATGTGAACAAACTAATAAGCTAATAACAATGCAATAGTTGGAGTAAATCTATCATTTCCAGTATACAATAGGACACCAGCACAGTGGTAAATCCTCGTATTTGTATGCAAATAAAAGAAAGAACAATGACAACTGTGTTCAATCATACTGTAATGCTCCATAATAATGTGCACTGGTAAAGACTGAGACATCACAAACTGATTCAAACTCAGTTTTAATTAATATAGTGAGTTAAATGTGTGGACACAGATACGGTTGTGCAAAAGCTTCAGGATCAACCAGAATTTGATAGCAAAATTTAAGGAAATGGCGTCCTTCATTTAAGGCGACACGAAATTAAAAACTAACAGGGGTTCATTACTGCTGGATTCCCCCCGCCGGTTATTTTGATATTGTACTTCTGAAATAAAATAATGTCCCCAAACTATTAGTAAATACTATAAAGGAATATACTGTAGGTGATTTTGGTATGCCTGTATATACAATGTACACTGCATCTCATGCCTAATAACAGGATAGTATCACATATAAGAGATATAAAATTAGAAATTGAAATATGAGGGTATGGAGTTGGGCAATGCATTGAATATGTGTAGCATGATGTAAGTGTCAGGAAAATATGAGGATATGGCATCGGGCGAAGCTTAGTTTATGTGATGGATGGTGGGGCACAGTGCCCCGAGGGTGGGAACATGCATCCATGGGTGGCGCATGGGTTGAATAAGTGTACGATCATGTAAGCTGTGGGAAAATATGATGGTATGGGATCGGGCAAATGCTTAGTTTAGAAGAAATAGGGTGGGGCTCAGTGCCCCAGGGGTGGGGACATGCTCCCGGGGTTAGTGGATGGGTTGAATAAGTGTACAGGATGATGTGAGCTCCCAAACTATATGAGGATATGGGGTCGGGTAAAGCTTACTTTAGGAGATATGGGGTGGGCTCGGTGCCCCTGGGATGGGGACCTGCTCCCCGAGGGTAGAGGATGGGTTCAATAAGTGTAGCCAGATGTAAGCATTTGGAATAGATTAGAGTTCGGGGGTTAGTTTAGGAGACATAGGTGAGGCCGAGAAGCTGTGGACAGGAATTTTCCAAGTCCAAAACTTTAACATTTACTTGGTCCTGAGGTCCCAGGGGTGGGGACATGCTCCCCGAGGGTAATGGATGGGTTCAATATGTGAAGCCCGATGTAAGCATTTGGAATAGATGAGAGTTCGGGGGGTAGTTTAGGAGACATAGGTGAGGCCGAGAAGCTGTGGACAGGAATTTTCTAAGTCCAGAACTTTAACATTTACTTGGTCCTGAGGTCCCAAGGGTGGGGACATGCTCCCCGAGGGTAGTGGATGGGTTCAATATGTGTAGCCCGATGTAAGCATCTGAAATATGAGGGTTCAACGGTCGGGCAGGCATTAGGATCAAACTTTAACATTTACTTGGTCCTGCAGATAGACAGACAGATAGATAGACGGACATCATTGTGGCACCTATATCGAGCTTTCCGCAGCTAAAGCTACTGACGGGCTCGATAAAAACTAGGGTACTTGTAACTTTGACACAACTTTATCTCCAAGCTGATTTGGAGACCAGAACCACACTATGTCAACGCTGGGTACCATTAAGAGTCCACACTGGATACATTTGGACCTGTTCTAATTATTAGTGTAATAACCACAGATATTTATTGTATGTAAATTTGAAGAAGAACATGTGCTTAAAATTCCGCAAAAATGCACAGCATACTAGTTAGAACGACACAGTTACTGACCAGAAACACAAGGCCTCTTTTTTGCTTTTCCCAAGTTCGAAGATGTTCAGTTTTATAAAGTTACCTATTTTTCACTTTCTCAGAGAAGAGAATGGCTGTCACAAGTGCTGACAGACATGTCCACAAATCCTGTGGTGCATTTGAAGGAATGTGGAGTCCATGTTGAAGGCAGGGGACAGTGAGGCATAACAGGAGATGGTAGGGTCCATTCTAGCGGAAGTAACATATAGAGTGGTGCGAGGACATCGATCTGGCTCAAGGTAATTTACAGAATCAGTCTATGGTGTTTGTAAAATCAAGGAGAGCTGAACATTGATCACTCTTATGAAGGTTGCATTGCACGAGTGATCACTCTCCCTAATCTTCAATACATTTCCTAGGAGAGTGATCATAATCTCCAAGAGTAATTTTCAGGAGATTAATGGTGAGAGAGAGAGAGAGAGAGTGTGTGATCAGTGTCTTTAAATTCGAGAGACTGCATTTTAAATTTATATCAACAATCGAATGTTCTGTTTCTGTGCCGTGGCACACATGAGCAAATGCAGATTTATAATTCGGGCACAGATATTCATGGGCTTCGCTAAGGGGGTAGGGTGTGCAAATGACCCTCTCAGAGCCCACATATGATATTTCCCTGTTCTGGACAGCACAATTCCATGTCCACTAACAAATAAGTATGAGAAATGACATTCATGGCATTTCTCATTCATGGTTAAACTTGTAAACTTCCTCTTCAGCTGTCCTTCCTCTTCAGCTGACCACATGCACACTGCAGCTGAAAAATCACACTTTTGTTGGTTGAGCTATTTTTAAGACTATGCACCATTCTCTAAAACTAAGCCTTGTCCCTGTTCATAATCTCATATATTTTGAAGCTTATTTTTCTTTTCTTAGTATTGTCTTTGTCCTTAGTCACACACAAGCCTACATGAGCACGAGTTACTTCCCCTGCCACCAGATATGCATTGCTGTGCTGATGCAGTCAATATGCAAGATTCTAACAATAGTTATGCTTAAATATTAATTATTCCATTTCTGGATAGTTAACTGTAAAATATCTAATAAATCATCTGTGAAATTATGTTCTCCATCATCCTCCTGATTCTGATATAGTTTATTTATTTCCTATTCACAGATCTTCATAAGATTGGTGGTTTCCAGATATTTCCAATCCTGTAACAGAGCAATATTGCAGAAGTCCGTTCCAAAAGCCTGGGTCTCCTAGGGACCGTTGTTCAAAACAACCCATATTGTCAGCAAGCTGCACTGGATGATGGTCTCATGCCTATAATATTAGAGGTTCACGACAATGATGAAGATGTCAGTGTGAAAACTTATCAGCCCAGCAGTACAGCACGAGGTCACCCATCCAAATCTTGACTGGGCTCAAAGTCGCTTCGCTGATTTTATGAGAACCAGCGTCTCCAACATGATATGCCGTATCAGGGAATCTTCAAAAGTCACAGTGAAACATACAGCCAAGGGTTCCCGATGGGCATGACAGTGCACTCGATGAGCCATCAGTAAATAATAAAAAAATAATTATAAATCAAATTTTCATCAGAATTCGGTGAGCTCAGAACTTGCTGGTAACAATGCCCTAATGCACGTTCATGTATATCAACTGTTCTCCTTATTTTGCTGACGAAAGGACTCGGATAGACTGACTCACTCGCTCATTACCGGACAATTTGCAAATGGTAGCCTACTTCGTAGGAATATGATATGTGTCACTATATAGCTGAAATATTAATGTTAAATTTAATTCTCTCTCTCATATGATTTGTTGAAGACAAAGTACAAGGTGTTTCATAACCCCTAAAGTCGTCCCCACTCCCTTCAGTGTTACTCCCGAATAGTAATGACAGCCACATGGCAGCATCTTACCTCCCTACAATCACAGGGCACCACTTGATCACATCCATAGTCACAGGCTACCATCTTAGTCACAAATCACTATCTCTCACCTCCCTATACTTGGTGTACGACTGGGCTGCCTCTCGTTTTAATGTTCATGCCCCATTTCTCTGGTTGTCTTAATTTTCCACCGCGCGGTGTTCTTATTGTTATGACGTTGTTGTTCTTACGTTCATTGATGTTCAATACAAAATTCATGAAAACACAGGTGACGTTTAGACCTTTTTTATATTCAGATGAACAAGAATGTATAGAATATGTACAAACAATACAGTAGGTGTGTAAAACTGTCAGACGTAGGATTCGAACCCACCACCTGCATTGCGCAGACAAGCACTTTTAACTGGTGATACCATTCTGACTTTTACAGTTATCGTGTACGCTATTTGTTTACAGTTATAGTTTTAACTCGTTGTATCATGAGAAGTATATCAAAAGTCATAGCTTCACAAGTCCAGGTAGGTGGTACTGACTCCATCGGGAAGGACTTTCCGTTTCGGGTAAAAGAAAGTGAAGGCATCTCGTTTCTGGATGTACGTCCGCATCTGGTGGTCGACGACCCGGAATCCTCTGTTAGTACCACTCGCACTGGCCTGGCTTTGAAGCACGTCCAGGTAAAGGGCTTTGTCGATGGCAGGGTCACGTCGGTTGACGCCTTTGCAACTAAACTTATTGTTTCCATCTCCACCGTAACAATAGTACGTCTTGGACGACACGGCGATCATGGCATCTCCACTCCACTCTAACTTGAAGAGGCACGGCGTGCGCTTGTACTGGTAATGATCGCGTCGAAGTAACCACTGGTCCCGTTCCGCCTCATACTGTGCGCGTGATTCAGGTTTGACGAGTGACTCTCAATCGGCATTAGAGACGGCCATATTGGCAGAGTCCGTCTCCATGAGTTGCCATTCTGATGGATTGAAATACACCGCCATGAAATCATATAAAATTGCAGCATCCTCAGCTTGGCCACCTGGTATACCATACATCCAATTTGGAGCGGTAGGTTGTAACGAATGGTCTTCTTGGCTGAACTGACTTCATACGTATCATCATCGATGACGTCCACGGACCGAAACAGAGGCGAGTTGATCTTTTTGCGCGTGAAGTAGTACAGATATTCACGTTGACGTGCTTGTCTTGGTTGGTCACCGTTTTTCCATAGTAGCCATTGCCCGTGAGTTTCCAGGATTCTCCGATGATGGCCTTACTGGGATCTTTATCCCCTTGACGACGGGCAGACGTCACGATGTCGGCATTACAAGCGTCTAGTCCGTCATTCATAATCCAGCCGTCGTCCATTAGAGAATATCCGCGTCCATAATCCAAAGACCTATTCCATTTTCCATATAACAGTATTAGCACCAAATTCAAAAAGACAAGCATAGTATACATAAACATAGGCTTGTTTCCTGCAAGAGAGAAGCGGTCAACAGTTTTCAATGATCCCGGCAAGACATCATGATGTTCCAAAAATATCAAATCCGTATCGCTGATCAGTATTCTTAATCCATAATATTCGTTATAGAGTCTTCATCTAAAAAATGATGTATCTCAGTCACGCTTTGATTGTGACTGTTCATATGAGTACCATGAGGATCTTGAAGTACATGGGTTCATACGGCCCCTAGCCCCGAGTTAAGCGGAATTAGACACAAGTTACGAAACGTAGCGCCATAGATCTTGCACGCTACGTTCGTATTTTGCTATCAGCATGCGATATGTATCGCCAAATTTGAGAAACTTTGAGTGTAGGCGCTTGGTGGAATAGCCCTGTTTTTTAAGTTTCTGCACCAATGTTTTGTGACGTTGATTAAAATCGTCACATTTAACACAGGATCTAGCAAATGCTACTAAGCGAGATATGTATACGCCATATGCAGGTCCCACTGGAATATTACTGTCCAGAAAGGGATAGTTTACGATGTCGAAATTGTAATCATCTCTTTTGTCATAAAGTCGACGAGAGAGAATGCCCGCTCCATTTTTATAGAGATAGAGATCTAAATAAGATGTGCCTGTAGGGCTATCTGTAGTTTCCTTCAAATCCAGTGAAGGTGGATATATATCCTTCACTGCGTCATTTATATAGCGATTATCCACAGCGAGAAGATCGTCTATATAGCGTTTGGTGAATGAGAAGGAACGGGCTTTGAATGGATCGGTTTTTGAAAGCGCCTGCATATAGTCATATTCATAAGAGAACAGATACAGGTAAGCCAACAGGGGTGCACAATTAGTACCCATTGGAATACCTATATGCTGCTGATATATTGTGTTGCCAAATTTCACATAGATATTTTTAATGAGAAATTCAAGCAACTCTATAAACAAAGAAACATCCCATGAATGATATCTCTTGTATGTAGTAGAGCTAAAGAATGCTTTATGGCTTCTGAAATCAATATATCTACGATCAGTTTTCTTGAACACAGATACTATTAATGAACTTAGACGGTCAATACGGTCCTGATGAGGGATTGTAGTATAGAGAGTCGAGAAATCCCATGTGGATACATGTCTGTACGGTATGTGACCGTTAGCATCAAGTTGTTCCGTAAGACATTTTGAGTTTTTCAATATCCACATACATTCAACGCCAGAGTTCCTAGAAATAATGGCGCAATACCTTTCCCAAAATGCTTTTACCTCCTGAAGGGCCCTCGGCAATAGGGTTTAAAGAAGCTTGGTGGTGCAGCTTCTAGAACCAGCTATGAATCTAGCTTTGTATGGTGATTTATGCATTTTGAGAGTCCAGTATAGTTTTGGTATGTCGTTATGATTGGTTGAAAGACAAATACCTCTTTCCCTGAGAAACTTTTTGTGATTGTTAAATAAATCTTCCAGAGTAAATGCAGTTTGGGAGTAAGTAGACGTATTTGATGAAGATATGTCTACACTCAATTCTTTAACCAGCACCTGGTAATAGTAATATTTACATATGAATATTATATTATTCGGAGCTTTGTCTGCTGGGACTATGACGAATTTACTCTGGAGATTTGCTAGAACTTCTTGCGAATTGAGGTTTCTCAGTACTTGTTTTGCTTGGGGAAGAGTACTTCTGTCAATATGGCGGATTGTTTCAACGACCTTGCTCTTGGTGAGGTCCAGCCAATCAGCGAGTACTGTAGGTTCAACTTTTTCTCGCTTAGACCAATCAATAACGTACTGTTCCAATGCAGACAGGACTATCTTCTGGTCGGCCTTCAGATTTATTCTTCTTGGCTCTCTATATTTAGGTCCTTTCATCAGGAGTAATTTCAGATCCTTATCACTCACCACACCAAGGTCACCAGTCACAATATGTTTGCATGGTGTATAGATAAAGTTCGACGATTCCCAATCACAAATATAGCCTCATGACGTGTATAAGTTCCAGTCAAACTCCTGGACAGCATTGGAGTAATTGAATATTTTGGTGGCTATAGATTTAGTGTACTTATATGAAATGCAAGGAGGTTCTGTGAACTTAAAATAGTTTGGTACAGCGTTGCGTACCTCTGGATCATTCAGGATTCGAGGTAAATTAATGATGTCCAGTCCTTTATCTAAGTAGTTGAGTTTCAAGAAAAGCCGATCTTGAGATGTTTCGATTATGTTCACTGGACGATACAACCGAAAATACGCTATATCTTGACATACTTTAATGATTTTTGATGGTATTATATTTCCTGAAGACGCAGATTGTTGTATATCTCTGGCTATTTGATCTAAAGCTCTCAGAGGTAACGCATACAGAACTGTACGTAAGCTATGTGTACTATTGGGTGTGTTAGATAAACCCACTAATTAATTTAAAGTGATATTTCCCGCAAAACAGGCGTTGGGTACGTACTGTAGGACTTGGTACACTCGCGTCACTTCGAGGTCGTGGCTCATGTACCACTGTAGCAGAGGGGTACCCGGCAAGATTTTTTCTCCCCACATACTCCCGATCAGCATCCGACGAGGACGAGGCAGGCATTCGTGTTGCTCGGCATAGGCACCCATGGTGTCCCCAATGTCATCCCGACTCACCAGCGTGTTTTTAAAGATGGGTGGGTACTGGGCGAATAGTGGCTTGAGGTTGCCGGGAACATGCAGATCGCATTCCACGAAGCCGTAGAGGTCCCCGGAACGAACGGCGTCGAAAATCTGTGGCTGAGTCAGGACTCGCCGGCGACTGAGGGGATACTCGCGCGCTTTAAGGAAGCGGCGTAAGTATGGGAGGGTCTGGCACATGGTGTGAAATTCACACTCCCACATTTCCTTGAACTGGTACCCCATCTCTTTGACGTAATCCCCGTTCTCTACCACTTCTGCCCGTAGTTCTTGTGCCGATTTTCCACGTCGTTCGTTGAAGCGTCCACCGCTGAAATGGCATTGGTGGCCGTGCCAGTAACACCCGTAAAATTGGAATACGGTGGGTTTATTGTGGAGTATAGCAAACCCTTCTCTGTGGCGTTGGTTTGGTGTCGTATAGAAATTCCCCGTCGATCGGCATCCCAGCCCAACCACTGGTCAGCCAGATGCTTGTACGGCGTACGTTGAGGTCGGAAATGCTGACCTTCCGCCAACCAGCGCGTATAATGACCACTGGGCATGGGTTGGCCGAGAGACCACAGATACAGGGCATTGGCGTCGAATGCAATGCTTTTGGCACAGGGTTTCCCACCTGGAAGAGTGGTGACGTCCTTCTCGTGGTAGCGATGAAAAATAAGGCTGGGTCCGCCGACGATGTTCTGCTTTAAACAATCATACATGTCCTCGTCTTTTTGTTGCACGAGTGAAAAGTACGTGGAACAATCTTGAAAAAGATGGCGAAGCGCAAGACCCGGTAAACTCAAGCACTCCTTGAATATGTCCACGTGCATTCGATGCCGATAGAGTTGGGCCATTTTCTCGGCCGCTTCGAGGAATGGAACCACATCTAAGTTGTTATAATACACCAGAAAATCTCGCAAGGTCTGCATATGTTGGTCGTTCCATACCTGCTGTAGTTCCCGGTACGTGTCTTTCCACTTGCTTCAGATCGTCGAAGAAAGCGTCCCGGGGTGGTAACTGTGTTTCCTCCAAGCGGTCGAGCGTTGACATATAGGTGTTTGGTTTGTGCACAGTCATAGGCCTTCACCCACTGATCATAGCTGTAATTTGGAGCTATGTAGCTGCGTACATCCAGGAAATGGAGTGATGTGGTGGTGAGGGCCATGTGGTTATTGATCTTTTTCATGACGGACTTGATGGTATCGGACCGGGCCAGGTAAGGGTAGAGAAATTCTTTCACCATGTTCAAATCGTATCGCCCCGAATTGAAGCCGAGCACAGGTAACTGGCATAGGTATTGTAGGAAGCGCAACTTCAATTTCTCCGCATACGGCTTGGGTAAGGGTACAGCCTCCGGCTGAATGTCCTGCATCTCCGACTCCGACTCTTCATCGTCGCTCAAGGACACAACAGGTGTAGGAATACGATCGTCGAGTTGGTCCAGCACGTCCTGGAACTTGGACACCAACAGTTCTGTACTGGCCACACTCACTGCGTCTAAATACTCCATCATCCGGGTAATCAACTCATGGGAGTCCCCAGTGGACACGAAACATACGGGAGCAGCGTCATAGCCGGGTACGTTGCTGGACACTCAGGGGAATATGGCGATGCGTCCACTGCGTTTTGATTGAGAAAATGTCCATGGGTTCCAAAATGGCCTCGAAATCATAGCACGCCCGGTAAGGAAAATAACGGTCCTCTAGTGGTATGACACTCCCCTCATCAGCCAGGTCTTCGAAAATAGTAGGCGTGTTATGGTACACACCACCAGGAAATTTGCGTTTCACAGTGTTGTCACAAAGCTTCTCGTGTCGATGTCGTGTCGTGTCGTGTCGAAGTCCTTAGACTGTTTGAAGACCCGATGGCATTGAGAACAACTGTATGATTGCCCGTACAGGCTCATTACAACACATATAAGGGAAGTGGGAAGAGGTGCCGACAGACTGACTGCGTCACATCACTTCACAGAATAGTCTTCTGGTTAACCTATTCTAAAGGACATACCAAGAATCTAACGATTCTTAATATGTAAAGCACATACCAAGAATCTAACGATTCATGATATGTGTTGTATCTCAGGTACGCTTTTATTGTACCTGTTCATGTGGCAACTTGGATGATATGACCACACGGCTCCTAGCACCGGCATAAGCGGTATTAGATACAAATCTAGAGAGCTATGATGGAAATGCTCTGACAACTCGTATACTGGTAATTGGTGAGCTGTTTCGCTGTGACAACTCGTACATTGGAGATTGGTGAGCTGTATCGTCGTCAGATGTAAATGACGGCATTTAACACAAAAGACTAGTCTGTAAGGCCCGATGTCGACCCAGCATCAGCTTCCGTAGATATCGTAGATGAGGGAAAAATGACTCACTCCGCCGTTGTCGAAGTTATTGACTTTCATCGTAGAGGCATACCGTTCTGTTGAACGATGAACCAATTCAGCCACAAATGAGTCACCATCATCCTCCTTCGGTAGTAAACGGTGCACAAAGATGTTGACATTGAACAGTTTTTCCACGACATCCAAATACTTAAAGGGTACACCACGGAACTGCCGCGGGTCAATGTCTTGCGCCTCTAGATACTCTTCCCAATACATAGTTGCATTTCTATCACAAGTCTGGGGATTACACTGGTCCAAATGAACGGCCAAACACCGAAACAGGCATTTCCGGTCTTTGTAGGGCCCATGGTTGGCTGCCGTTAACGCATACAGCCCTTTTCGATGGAACAGCCAAGGCGAAAGAATAACATGAGCGCCGATGGGGTGATCTCTCAATTTGGTGACGAAAAATGTGACGTTCGTCACCATTTCTACAGTCCATTTGGTGTTGGGACGTTGCAACCGGGCCCATTCCAATGGATCCAACGTAGTGAGTTGCTCGATGAGTGGCTCCAGAGAAATAGCATCCGCCACCGTGAAAGGCTGGTCGAACACATAGGTATTATTACTGGGGTAAAAATACCGCAGTTGGTCCGTCTCTTTGTGCCGTAAGATATACCCAAATGTCATATTCAATTTGAAGGCTGTCACCTGATCTGTAAAAATGTTCTCGGCGTGAGTAGGAAGATGCGTGAGGTCCTCCAACCCGAAATTATACAAATCCAATAGACGACGGTGACGGTGGAAACAACGGCGTATGGTGTTCCAGTGACGGCGGTACAACGCACTCACACGCTCGTCTTCGGGTAAGACTTCAGCCGGAGGCGCTCCTGGATCCTCTGGAAAATCTTCTTCACGTCTCATGCTATCGGTCACACCTGGCTTCAGGCTCCACTGGTATTAGCTCGATAGGTAGGCTGGTCAGGTAACTCCTCAGGT
Source organism: Hanleya hanleyi (assembly GCA_036873755.1). Taxonomy (NCBI): domain Eukaryota; kingdom Metazoa; phylum Mollusca; class Polyplacophora; order Lepidopleurida; family Hanleyidae; genus Hanleya; species Hanleya hanleyi. Next base: position 16,480 of record JAVTVY010023136.1, on the reverse strand, counting down.
AGGCTGGTCAGGTAGCTCCGTTCAGGCTGGCTCAGACTGGTAAGTCTTCAAGCACGGTCAAGTAGGCAGGCCAATGAATGAAGCAATCCCATGAAAATCCACACTTTTATACACCACCACAGAAGACCCCGGATGTACAAAGAAGCCACTGGGAAACCCGGATGTACAAGAACCCGGATGTACGAAAACCCGTATGTAATGAATGGAAAAACCCACACTATAGGTATTGCTAGAGGACGCGGATATAGGTCAATCCTAAAATACCCGGCTGCTCCCCCACCATCAATGATTGTACAAGAACCCGTATGTCTCCCACATACACACATTGCTAAAGGACCCGGATATAGGTCAACCCTAAAATACCCGGCTGTAATTCCCTCTACATGGATGTAAACAATTCCCGGATGAACAGGTCAGTACATGCATTTCTATCATTCAATATGACTTTGAACTATCACGTAACCTCCCCGTGATGGAAAAACCCCCAGAACCAAGTACATATACCCAGGTCACGCTCGATTCACACAGACCGGAAGTGACGTCATACACATGCGCACTCCCCGTCATGGAAATACCCCAGAACCAAGGCATACGACGAGGTCAAAATACTCGCTTCTGATTGGCTGACGCAAAGGTCAAAGGTCACGTGATATGCAAATTTTTTAGGTCAATGGGCGCTGAAATCAGCTTTGTATACTACTAAGGTTGAAGCCGTCTAAACGTACGTGGAATCAAAATACTGCAACAGAGCATCTAGGCCGTCAGGGATGTTGTCTCTCAAATATCTCACGCCAGCTGGTGCATCTTGTAGAGGCAAGAATGCAAGAGCATCGACCATGCTACAAAAGTGTTTTACCTCTTCCACCTCCCGGTATCTGTGCACAAGTCCAAGCTCTTGGATCTTTCTCCACTCAAAAACAAATCAAAACAATGACGTTTTTCTCAATCAGTGAATCAAAGACAAATGATGTAATAAGCCCCAGTGATTAATTCAACACAAGGTTTTGAATTTTATCATATAAATATATAAATTTTCAAAAATTTAAATTATGAACATTTATGAACACTTGGGGCAAATGTCCAGAGGGGCAAATGTCCGGTGGGGCAAATGTCCAGAGGGGCAAATGTCCGGTGGGGCAAATGTCCATAGGGCAAATGTCCGGTGGGGCAAATGTCCAGTGGGGCAAATGTCCTTACACTCGTTTAGGGACGCTGGTTAAGTAAGGACCTTGACTGTAGTACAATTATCATTTGTATAAGCTTCCTTGTCCGGATTATACCACAGGAAGCAAATCATTTCCCTTCCATCAACTCTCCTGGCATTTATTTAAAATATGAATAAAACTTTTGCGTGGTCATCTCTTTAAAATCCGACGCGCTAAAACTAGTACGGTATATCCCTCACGCTAAAATGAGGAAGCATGCGTGTTTGGTTTGAATATAGGGCATGCAGATGGCAACCTGCATGGGCCTTAGCGCGAACGGTCGTGAAGAATCATCCCGGAGAAGATCATGAATTAAGTAGCATCATTCGACTCTTGGCTGATATATTGGTTAGCCGAGGGGACACCCTAGTTCAAGTTTCAAGTTTCCCAAGGTCCCTAGTTCCAAGTTCCCAAGTTTCAAGTTCCAGCTCCGTAGTTTCAAGCTCCAGTTCCCCCAAGCCCCACCTGCAAAGTTCAAAAGCTACAGTTCAAAAGCTCCCAGAACCAAAGCTCCCAGATATGATACACATCCGGTTGTTTAAGAGGCATAACACATATGCCATTGTCAATCAGCCCTGATTATGATGTTACTTATTAGAATCTAGCCTGTTCAACACATGTTTTGAAATGTTGTGGAGCTTACTGATTATAGATTACAGATTAAAATAAGCCGCATCTAACACCTACTGGAACCAATTTTTGGGGGGATTAGAAGTTTGTTGAAACATCCTTCAGGATAGCACAGATCGGCCATGGAAAATAACTTTAAATGGAAGAAAGTCCTGTCCATCCTCTGTACAGAGGAACTTAGATTACACACTTCCGTCTTATAATTTTACAATCGATCTATTTCTTTTGTCGTGAAACTTCGCTGGGATGGCTATGAGGTCACAGAAAGTGACCATCCTTCTCTCAAATTCAAATGCCCATCTTATCAGATTTTTGGAGGTCGGAAGACCGTGAATACGCGTAAGGATAGCTGTGGGATCAGGAAAAGTAAGTGAGGAGCAGAGGGGGTACATTACCATGCCTCTATGCAGAAATAATTGGATGATTTGCTAAATATTCTGTTGAAACAGAACTTTTTGATCTATGTTTGTACTAACAAACGTAGTATCGTGGCATGATTTGACTGGGGCTATTCGGTCAACACATCGACAATAAGCCGATGATACGCGACTGAACTTTCTTTTACAAACATGACAAATGCGACCGGCCATCAGATTTATCGTGTTCATCATATACCCGTATTGTTCCCCTGATGATTCGGACTGTCGCATTGACCCTCTTGATCACTATAGATAGCCCATATATATCGAATCACCGCGATTCACTTACACATCAGCAGCCAAAATTAGAGGTATGTATGAATGGACGGCAATTAGTTTCATTTCACATGCATAAAAGGCATGATAATGTACCCCCTCTACTCTTCACTTACTTTCCCTGATCCCACAGGTATCCTGACGCGTATTCATGGTCTTCCGACCTCCAAAAATCTGATAAGTTGGGCATTTGAATCTGAGAGAGAAGGATGGTCACTTTCTGTGACCTCATACCTATCCCGGCGAAGTTTCACGACAAAAGAAACAGATCGATTGTAAAATTATTAGACGGAAGTGTGTAATCTAAGTTCCTCTACCAAGGATGGACAGGACTTTCTTCCATTTAAAGTTATTTTCCATGGCCGATCCGTGCTATCCTGAAGGATGTTTTCACAAACTTCTAATCTCCCCAAAAAATTGGTTCCAGTAGGTGTTAGATGCGGCTTATTTTAATCTATAATCAGTGAGCTCCACAACAGTTAAAACATGTGTTGAACAGGCTAGACAGTAACACTACAATAAGTAACATTATAATAAGGGCTGATTGACAATGGCATATGTGTTATGCCTCTTAACCAGATGCGTATCATATCTGGGAGCTTTGGGTCTGGGAGCTTTTGAACTGTAGCTTTTGAACTTTGGAGGTGGGGCTTGGGGGAACTGGAGCTTGAAACTTCAGAGGGGGAGCTTGGGGGAACTGGAGTTTGGAACTGAGGAGCTGGAACTTGGAACTAGGGAAACTTGAAACTTGAACTAGGGTGTCCCTTAGCCGAGGGAGTATTTCCGCAAAAGTTTGCCAGCTGAAAGGTAAAACAAACTCTCAAGCTGTCTAACTAAAGTACTTACATCACCCAAAATTAAACTAGTCAGCTTGCTCCCTAACATGTACACCTGTACATCCCCATTCAACACTTATATTGTTTACAAGTAAAAGCTATTAGTTGTAAAATATTAGGGGCAAAAAACTGTTTTTGAACAGTCCAAGTAAATTTTGAGGTCGAGGATGATGTTTTGCTATACCAAGTTTTCTACGGTACTTCCTTACTGTTTGGTACTCTGGATAGTAGATGTACAAAGGTTCAATTTAATTGTATCGATTTATCATCTCAGATGTATCTATTTGTGTTTTTCACAAAACGGCAAAAATCATGCACACGGGGCGGACTGGGACACTTTTGCTGGGGCACACTGGGACAATAGTAATCAAATGGCGAAATTTACTTTCATTCTAAAATGTTATGAAAGTGCATTATTTTGTTTCCTATATAGTAGTTATTAGTAATCTCATCGGATTTTATGAGTTTTACTAACAATTTCAAAGTCAAATGCTTCTTTTGGAATGAAAATCACGCAAATTATGTTTTCTTCAAATTTAGCCTCTGAGAAATATTTTATGTAATGCAGGGGTCTAAAATAGCAAGTAACTTAAACATCGCTGTTGAATCTTATAAAGTAATATGAAACATAACAGCATATACTTGATTTAAAAGGAATTTTGATTATTGTCCTACTTCACCCCAATGGGTGTCCCAGTGATCCCCAAACTTGGGGCAAACTGGGACACTTTTTTTACTTTTTAAAATGTAATTCTGGAGAAAAGAATGGCAGATATTTCAGAATTGTTTGTATGATTATGTCATACTAAACATTAGTTATAATTTGAGCATAGAAGGCTACTCTACAGGACAATAATAGTGGAGAATTTTGCAAAAAAGCAGAAAATGTTCCAGTGTACCCCAATCCCCCCTACCATGTATTGTACGGTCAGAGTGACCAGGTTCTTCTGATAGTGTATCCCCCTGTCGTGCATACTGGATTGCTACAAAAAACGAAAGGAATGCCCGGGATAGATAGACCTCAAACTTTGAGCATGGACGTGGGTGGAGACAGTCTTGATGCAAATTACCTGAGAGTGGTTTACCAAGGCCTGCCCTGTTGACCATCAGTGATGTTAGCAACAATTCAGCGTCAGATGTGTTATCCTCCTGAAGATATGCACTGGCAACGGGCGCGGAGGTCTGCACTTTGTATGCCAGTTTCAGTGCAATCCCTCATTGCGCAAGTTTCAAATCGTGGGGACCAGTAATTATTTCATTTATTCTTCATTAATCACGGCCTTGATTCAAACAGAACTCCACCAGTTCAAATATGCTATGTCCGTAAAGGCACTACCAGTGCAAAAATAAATGCATGCCTGTACATCCAGGATGTCTTGAGTGGTGGTTCGATTTGATTTCAAAGGCGTTCATCAGGGGAAAAAGAAAGGGGCATATAAGGGGTTCGCTTTCTTCTGAAAAGGGCATTTGGATATGAAAGGATAGTTCGCCCGAGCCCCCTGAACCCCCTTTGGCTTGGGGTTTCAGGGACGGGTTGTCCACTCGAAATTGCTCTTGTAATAGTATATTTTTTCTCTATGCATTATACATTGTACATGTATATTGTATTTGCACCCGAATAACCATTCACGGGTCTTATCAGTCTTCTTACGGCAGTGGATTTACTAGTTGACATGTTGTATCATATAATCAGGAACTCTAGCTAGGGCACGGTATTTATCGCAAATTTGGGTAGCTCGGCAGCTGTACACCGAATGGTCCAGGGAAAGAGCCACAGTAATACAGATCGAGTGTTGCTGTTGTTGTTGTTACAGAGTACTTTGGGCATTGCTGAAAAGCGTACGCATGAAGAAAATGATGTTGCATTTACAGTGCATTTAGTTTCTGTATTGTATACATGTTAAATATTGAGCGTGCAAGCAGGTAACCCAACACTACAGTGAAAACCTTACAATAAGGCTATGTACCTTTGGTTATCCAAATAAGCTCCTGAATCATCCAAATAAAGACTACAAATAGTACATGTAGTAAGAGCGATTCATTTTTATCCGAATGGTTTTCAGTAAATTTTAAACAATTTCTCACAATTAAATTTATTCAGTTGTAGATAATAGATTTGAAAAATTGTTTAAAATTCTTTGTCAATTTTTTTCTATAAATGAATCGCCCTTACCAAAATGTGCATGGTAACCTTTCTTTTTCTGTATTTGCTGTATATTATTTCATATTTCGTGTAATTTATATTGCCCGAAAGTGACCAGGCCTAATTGTAAGGTTTTCACGTTATTGTTGGGTTACATGCTTGTACGCTTAATATTTAACATTTACACATATTGTAATGAATGCAAGTATAATATCTCTTTATTCAAACAGTGTAGATTAGCAAGAATAATTTTAAAAAAAAGCTTCTAGGCGCTGTCAGCAGAAGTCGACAAAGACAAAACACACACTGTTGAAATACAGGAATAAAAATACTTTTAATGCCAAGCTACAATATACATTATATTAGATATGAATTTTGGATTTGATAATCACAATCGAGCATGTCAAGATGAATTCACGTCAGTTTGACATGGCGAAGTTTTCCAAAGTAAATCCGGATTTGTCCAAGGCAGGTTACCTGAAAGAACATTGTATTGATTGAGAAACTCACTGGGCAGAACAAGTTTTACAAATTTGGTGTTTCTATTTAATCTCCCACTGCCCATTGTAACTTGTGAGGCTGACCAATTGCTTGGTTATGCATGAAGCTGTTACTTGACACCCATCTGCTATTTACCGAACAATTGTTGGGCGATGCTTCGTTTGGCTGGCGTAAATTTCACTTGAATGTGACAAAACATATTGATATGAAAAATCGTTAGAAAATAGATTTCAATATATTTTCATATCAAACATAGTGTATACTGTAGCTGAGACTTTATACTATTTTTAGAACTAAATTCATACGATGTGTGTATTTTCTTTATTAACTTCTGCTGACAACGCATAGAATATAGAAGCTTTGTTTCTGTAATTAGAGCATTTCCACAACGTGGATGCTCTTATGCTTTCATGAGAAACGGCTCCGCCGGATCAGCCGCCGCCGCGAATTAGAAGGTGAATATCTCTGAAACCCTTAAATATTTTTGGGTCAGACTTGCTATCTTCTTAGGCCTGGGAAATTTATGGGTAAAGCTTTCTCCAACGATTTTGTCTGAACAGCTTGTTTGATTTCTATGAAATTTCATTACAATGCTCTTGAAGGATAGGCAATTTGCTGAAAAAGTTTTGGTGTAGCTGGCATAACTGTGAAGGCACGTTTTTGCGTCGCAAAAAAAGAAATGTTCGTGAAATGAAAATTAACCAATTCGCTTGGAAAATAAATATAGAATTGCTGACATGATAATTCCCTTTCGGTGCAAACCAAATTGCCATTTAAATGAAAACAAAAAAAATCACAATTATTTGATTTAACGTCAAAACCTCCATAACCATTATCATGTTTAAAGTTTGTTTCATTGAACTATTATGTGCGATCTCCCTAGGGCTTTAGATTTTACCTGCTTATTTTTTGTGTGTGGTATTTGGTCATCCCTATTTGGCGCTATAGACATTAATGCAGGTAAACCTGCCTAACATATCTTCTGAACAACTTGTTTGATTTCCATGATATTTGGGTTTGATGATCATGCAAGATAGGCAAAGGATTGATAAGATTTTGGTGGTGTTGGCAAAATTACGGAGGCGCGTTTTTGCATCTCAAAATAAGATTTTTTTTCTCCACAAAAATGGAAATTTAAAGTAATTCTATTTTGCTGAACATGGATATAATATTCCCAGAATTGTCAATTCGGGTTCGTGATACACCAAAAATAGCAGCACAAAGAACCTAGTTGCATTCCAAATACAGCCGCGAAAATCCCAGCCAGGAAATGTAAACATCTCCACCATATTGGTACAAGAAGTTTTCCAAAACGTATACCCACCCTCCTATTGGATGGTCCGGAATTATCCCTGAAATTTTGTATTTTTAAAACAAAATAGATAGAACTTCATATTTTCACCGACACCTACCTTGATTTCCTCATTATAAAGTACCAAAAGTGAATAGAACAGAATTTCAACTATTTTTTTTTTGCGTGGAAACCCGTCCTTATGTGAGGGGGGGGGGGGGGGTGGATATAATTATTGGAGAAGCCCCCTTAACAATATGGTGGAGATGTTTACATTTCTTGGCTGGTATTTTCTCGGCTGTATTTGGACTGCAAGTACCGTAAGTGTTTCTGTCTGCTACTTTTGGTGTATCGCGAACCCGGATGGACCATACATTATGACAGACGGACTTAGAGATGTGTGGATGAGAATTTTTGGATTTTTAATTTCCGTCAGTGAACCGCCCTGGATCGTACAACATGACTCTGATAATAACATCAGAGTCATGTTACTTGACTAATTATTACATTGCCAAATTTAGGGTTCCATTAATAGTGGGTTCGAAAAACACCCAAACACATTCTTACATTGCCATATTTAGGGTTTCAGCAGTAGCGGGTTTGACTCACACCCCACCACATAATTACATTGCCATATTTAAGGTTACAGTAATACATGTACATGTAGCGGGTTTGAATCACACCCCAACACATTATTTCATTGGCCCGTTTAAGGTTCCAGTAATTGTGGGTTTGAATCACATCAGTAGAAGGCATGAAGACAGTTTGGCGCCAGTGGTATGGGTGGTACGGTATAACTGCGCATGCGTTCAGTAGGGCCCGTATATGATTCTAGCTGTATATGTACACGACTCAAGTTAGTCCACGACTCAAGTTGGTCCAGAAACGATAGATACAATCTGTTACCAGACTATTATTATTTGTTTCCTATCACTTGATTTTCATCATTTTTATTTTATTATTACTATTTAGTGTTATATCCAATTGTTTTTAGGATGACACTTTCTCAGTAAAGCACAGATACTAGTGCTGGATGGGTCAGTCCCGTGCGAGACTCGAACCCGCGTCCTCAGAGTTCTAAATGGCATTAGTATATATATATAGTGTTATATCATTTCAACTTTTTTTTATTATTTGTATCCTTTCACTTGGCTTTGTATATAATCATGTTACTCAGGAACCTGTGAATGGGATTTGTTCCCGTGGGACCTCCTTCTAAATAAATAAATAAATAAAACTATACGGCTCCGGGATTCGGATCAATAGTGCATGAAGTATACTCCAATAAATGTACGTAAACGTATACTATTTCAACAGCCCATACATGGACAGTATATACCCGTCATCGATTCATTATCATTAGCCTTATTCATTTAGCTCTAACAAGAGCATGTCTCAACACGATCCTTTGCGTGTCATAGATCTAACATCTATGCATTGACCAATTGGGAAAGAGGGAGAGGAGGAAGATGAGGAGAAGGAGGACGAGGAGGAGGGTCGGTGGAGTAAGATAGTCTATTCGTTTGATCGTGTCCACAGAAAACTATGTTGACGATGCTGATATGTGGATTAAATTCATGTAGACCAGGCTAGAGCTTTCTTAAGGCAGGAAGCGCGTTAGAATGGGGAAAGAGACTGCATCCTCCTCCAAAGTCTCATAATATTTCACACGGTGCCAGTACCGGGAACTCGGCTAAAAAAAATCCGTACAAGAGATGCGTTTGAAATAGCGACTGTTGAACTAGTTCCCCATACAAAGCAAGTTGTGGTTATATACTATACAGTATGAAAACATACTACAGAAAACCAACGGACACACAACTATATCTCCACTTCCACTCCAACCATCCCAGACACACCAGAGAAAATATTCCCTACACTTTGGCACGCCGAATCTGCACTATCGTGTTAGATCCCAGTATTCGGGCGCTACGGCTAACTGAGCTGAAAACCTCTTTAATCTCTCGAGGTTACCCAGGGGGCCTTATTGATAAGGGAATAAGGAAGGCATCTGCCCAGCCCGTAAGCGAACTTCGTCAGTCATCTGCTAAAGCCACAAACGGAAATGTTATACCTCTCGTCACTACACACAACCCGAATAATAATAACATTTTCCCGATAGTGCTAAACACGTTACCTATTCTAAACAATAGTGCTAAAATGAAAGATATTGTTAACAATTCATCTTTTATTAATAGCAAGAGACAAGCCCCAAATCTTAAGAATATTCTTACAAAAGCTCGTTTTTCGGAAAGCCAGTTAGATGCACGGGTCGCGAAATGTAACCGATCGAAATGCGGCGCATGTATCCATATACTAGAAGGACCTAGCATTAAATTCAATGACACAAATTCTGTGTTTGAGGTTAAATTCAACATGTCATGTGACAGCAAATATGTTGTATACGCACTGATTTGTCAGGGCTGTGGAAAACCGTATATCGGTCAAACCACAGATTTAAGATCTAGATTAACTGTTCACAGGCAACAGATTAATAATGAAAACCATTGTCATCTCCCTGTCAGCCGACACATCAGACAGTGTGCCATACATTTGACCCCTTCTTTTAAAGTTTTCCCTTTTTACAAAGTACTAAATGAGAATCAAGCCTTATTGGATGTTAAAGAAACGATATTTATAGAAAGGTATGGTTCCGAATTAAACGGATCACATAGACCTTGAATATATTTGTTATTTTGTTTGTTTAACAACTTTGTGAAATTAGATTTCATGCAATACATGTACGTATTTATCAAACTGTTGAAGCATGTCATATCCTGAAAATACACACCTCTGCTTCGCAGACCAATTATGTTTGATTTTGATTATTGTTTACTGCATGTATTGTACTCGTTTGAATTATCCCTTTTAATCTCTCTTTTCATGTCTATTGTGACCAACTGTTTCTATTAATGTCAGCATGTTATCAAGTCACTGCTTGCTTAAGCCAGGCACGTCGTCTAGCGACCGTTGTGCCCTGTATTTGTATATATACCAGTCTGTCATTTGAAAACAGCATTCCTTGAAAAGAACATTACGTTCGAAACTGCAGTCGGAATATAATGATGTAGAAAGTTGAGAAGGTTTTTTCGTTATTTTTCCAGTATGAAACATATAGAGAAATGATTTCAGTCTAGGTCTTGGCAGTGAAACGTCAACATGCCGAACATACGCACGGTCTGTCAGAACACTTTCTCGCGTCCAGATAACCTGATTAGATATCAATATATACACAAAATGGGGACTCAACCTATCACAACCATGACCTTACCAATAATATCAGAACATCCCTATATGCACAAGCAGGAGTCTCAATATACCCCAACAACCGTGGCTCAACTAAGAGCTTTAGAACATCCATTTGCTATGAGGTGAGCGGCCCGACTGATTGTGGGAAGACGTTATGGGTTATGAATTTTTGGAGCATGCTAACATTGATTCCCCTCCAACACGCATGGTATGGTTTTACAGTCAATGGCAGTCAGCCCAATGAATCTACAAGTCAAAAAAAAATATGTGAAATTGCGCCCCGTCATGCCTCGTGACATCGTCGAAACGTATTCCTTCGACCCCGGTCAAACCAACGTTAATGTCCTGGACGATCTGATGGGCGAGGTAAAGCGTGAGGAAAAACATGCCGACATATTCACCAAAGCTTCGCATCACAGAAATGTATCCCTTATTTATCTTACTCAGAATCTCTTCCCTCAAGGCATCACGTTAAACTGACAGTACTTCATTCTATTTGTTAGACAGCAAATCAAATTCACACGTTCGGGAGCCGGATCTTTCCTCGGTGTATGACACATTTCATGGCAAAATTTCACGAACCTACATGTCGTCCGAATGGATATCTTTTCCTCAATTTGAAATCCCATACAGCGAAAAATGACAGACTGATTACCACTGTAATATCAGGCGACGATCAACTCAAGGGTACTGAGCCCTCTTGCACACACTTTTACAAACCCTCTAGCCCTTTATACAGCTGAAAGTATGCCTCATAGCTATGGTAATGTATATATTTCTTGAAAGCACATTTCCCAAGGATTCTAAGTATATAAATTTGTTCACCGTAAATATGTAGGTTGTGGAGATATTCGGATTTTAAACAAATTTAATTTAAATTTTTTAAATGCTATTTCCAAAAAAGTATTCAACTTATCATAACTTACTTCACTATTTCCTGCAGAAAACAGCTCAAACAGGAAATCTGTGTCTCAGTTTTATCAATTTTAGTCTAGTCCTCATTTTTGTCTGGAACAGGGCGAAGCCCTATTCCCAGACTCTGCTGCCGTACAGCAAATTTGGCTGCTTGCCAACACTGGTACACGCACTATATCCGGCTGACCACTGACCCAATAACTGCGCAGAGCCATCTGGCCAGCTTATGAGTGTGATTAGGCCAGCCAACGAGTGATGCGGTCAAAGGAAAGAAAATCCGCAGGTTCACATTTTTTAACTCCGAAGGGATAAAACCAACCAAAAACGTTTGTACATTTAGATGAATTAGGCGAAGGCCTGTATTTTAACGGTATCGCCAGTCGTATCTTGTACCTTGTTTTGTTCACACTGCTCGTGAATTAGTGGACTATGTTTGAACTATGCACATGGTAACAAGGGTTTCCACAGCACCTCGTGGTTTCCTTCTGGCGGGATTTTAATGTCCGCATTGCCCGTGATAAGCAGACGTGTGAAGTGGACAACCGTCGACGTGGGGAAAAAACTTGGTTTGATTCATTGGCAAGTACCAGACCATACTGTATTTACGTCCTTGAACTGAATCATTGTTTGTGTTGTTTACAGCCCAACTTGAACTGAAGGAAAACGTTTCGTCAGAATTCCTTTCTCAGCAACAACAACATTTACATTTCAGTGCTGATAATGAGAAAATATTTGTCGCATAATTTGGCAATTAAATAATGAATTCTTATAACACGAAGTTGGCCAACTTAGATTAATATTTTGGCCTATTCGTCAATTGTCCGTGCCAATTCGCTAAATCGTGATTGTGAATTTGTCCCGAATTTAATAGGTCTGGTTTGTACGATCGAGTTGAGCGTACACTTGGAGTTGAGCACACTTGGAGTTGAGCACACTTTGGAGTGGAGCACATTTGGAGCTAAAAACACGCTCGAAAGTTCTAAATTTAACTTGTAAGGCACGTGTAAATTAAATTTCTAAGAACGATGGGAATTTCTATTGACCAGGCAGTACAGCCAACAAATTGGTATCCATTGCAAACGATTACGAGGCAATCAGGTAAAGCTAGCAGCGCTCATGCTTCCGATTGTGTATGCTTTTTTACATCACTGGATTTCAAAGGTCACAGTAAACTACAGGTTTTATAGTGAGGATGAAGCTTTCAGGTCTAACTGTTCTTATTTTGCCAGTTTATGGATTATGCAATTGTTTGTATGTAGGTATTATTTGCCGGCTCTCATAACAATGGCAAATGACGTGGAAACAAATCCTGGGCCTCCTGCCCATATAATTAGCAGCACAAAGATTGTTCATGGTCAGATGGTAGCTTTCATCAAGGAGCTCAAATATTCTCTGTGATGTCCAGATGTAAACAGTGTATGGCAAACTGTATTTGTTTTCATGCCTTTGTAATGCTGAATAAAGAGATACAGGTAACTCATTTCACACAGCGAACTCTAGATCACTCCCGATTCTTGTAACCGCGAAAAGGCTTATTGCACCCTATCTCTTTTCATGTTATTGAGTACATATATTGTTTTCCCTGACTCGAGTGCCCACTAGCGGGCAGGGGCAAATAACTCTTACGGTGACAATTCGGAAACTCCCGAAAATCGAAATAGATGTACACTATTCTGAAGCAACGAATCGATATTGCACATCCATTACTGTTCCAGACAATAGTACTCTTGAGTACTTTCATATTGACATTTAATTGAATATTTCTTCATAAAATTGAGCATCTCAGTCTTGAACTTTGGAGTTCAATGAAATGTCAATAAAATAAGAACTAGATTGACAATTGACAAAACTGACACTTGGATTTCCTGTTGGAGCTGTCTCCTACAAGAAATGATGATGTAAGTGACTAGAAGTTGAATATTTTCGAAAATAACCATTTAAAAAGGAAGGCTCATTTGTTTTAAATATTTTTTTAAATCTCCACAACCTACAGATTTACAGTGAACAAATTTATTTATTTGAAATCCGTATGGAAATGCGCTTTGAAAATATATACATTACCATAGCTATAAGGCATAGTTTTACCTGTATGAAGACAAATTGTAGAGGGTGTGTAAAAGTTTCTGCAGGAGGGCTCAGTACCCTTCAGCAAGGGTAAAAACTACTACCTTATCCAGCCCCAATTATTAATCCTTCAAAACAAATTCATACGCAAACACATACCAGTTTCTCTCCCTAACCTGATTCCATCTAACGGTTCAGCTTGTCCTTCTAAGAAGAATGAACAAGTGAGAGAGTGATTATATATGATAACAGATCCACCGTGGTTGAAACAGAACGAAAATGATGACGAGTCTCATCAGAACTGGGTGTGATGATCCATCGGAACAGGAATGGAATGGAACACCGAAAGACAAAATATTCTTTCGATGATGAGAGTTATGACCATAACGAAATCCTAAGAAAAAGGATCAACTTACCAATTTACGGAAATGAAATAAATATAATGCATGGAAAGAGATGTTCTGTAAACGTATGGAAAGAGCGTATAGCGTTGAAACTGACGTGAAAACCAGCAATATTCAAGCCAAGTTTATGACCAGGACGTACCTGGTGAAAAGGCTACGCAAGATTATACTCCAGCGATGAGAAAGACTTAACGTCAAACATCCTAAGAACTACTTCTTAATATACACCAGCTACTAAATGATTATATTCAAAATGAAATTTTGAAAACAACGAGGCCTCTACAAACCTTATACAACATAGACTACGAGGAAGCACTCAAACAGACAATTAAGATGCGGAAATGTGTATTCGGTAAGTTAGAGTTAGTAACATTAACAAATATAAGGGAAATAGTGACATTGAGGACCGCTTATGTCTATTCGTGTCACGTTTCATAAAGCTATTAATCGAAGGTATGTGGAATGCACCTGAAAAGCGTTCACAGCGCACTGCAGCATCATTTTGCCAAACTACCCGAGAATCGGCGTATAAATAGGTTTTGTATATATTTCAAGAGTTTGTTGGTTATGAAGATTTGCTCAGTTTGCATTGATTGGAGAATAGCGGGAAAACTACTGGAGATACGAAAGGATTTTTGAAAGATATCCTTGTAGAGTACATAATGCAATAAACTAGAAGTCTTTATACCTCAGGGATCCAAAGTTACAGCCTTCTGAACATGTGCTTATTTTTTCACAAAATTCAAGATGGCGGCCAAATGACTCGACCCAGAAACCTAATTTCTCCATATACGCGATCGCAATATCATTTAGCATATACGTAGTTACTTTTCCCGTTCAAATCAGTTACTTCGAAAATAGCTCAATTTTGATTGGTCCGTGGCGGCCATTTTGAATTCGCGGACCAAGGTCAAATGTGACATGCCGAATTATTGAATCGATCAGAACGATTTTATAATATGCATTGCTGGTTAAATAATTGAGTGTAAACCTTTCATCATTAAATTACTCTGGAAGATTTATTTAACAATAAAAAAAAACATTTCTCAGGGAAAGAGGTATTTTTCTTCCAACAAATGATAACGATATACCAAAAGTATACTGGACTCCCAAATTGCATAAATCACCATACAAAGCTAGATTCATAGCTGGTTCTAGAAGCTGCACCACCAAACTTCTTTCAATCCTGTTGGCGAGGGGCCTTCAGCAGGTAAAAGCATTTTGAGAAAGGTATTGTGCCACTATTTCTAAAAACTCTGGCGTTGAATGTATGTGGATAGGGAAAAACTAAAAATGTCGTACGGAAGAACTTGATGCTAAAGGTCACATAGCGTACAGACATGTATCCACATGAGATTTCTCGACTTCCTATACTACAATCCCTAATAAGGAAATTATTGACCGTCTAAGTTCATTAATAGTATCTGTGTTCAAGAAAACTGATCGTAGATATGTTAATATCGGAAGCCATAAAGCATTCTTTAGCTCTACTACATGCAAGAGATATCATTCATGGGATGTTTCTTTGTTGATAGCGTTGCTTGAATTTCTCATTAAAAATATCTACTAGAAATTTGGCAAAACAATATATCAACAGCATATAGGTATTCCAATACTAATTGTGCACCCCTGTTGGCCGAACCATATCTGTTCTCTTATGAATATGACTATATGCAGGCGCTTTCAAAAAGCGATCCATTCAAAGCCCGTTCCTTCTCATTTACCAAACGCTATATAGACGATCTTCTTGCTGTGGATAATCGCTATATAAATGACGTGGTGAAGGATATATATCCACCTACAGATCTATCTACAGATAGCATTACAGGCACATCATATTTAGACCTATATCTCTATTAAAATGAAGCCGGCCTTCTCTCTCCTTGACTTTATGACAAAAGAGAAGATTACAATTTTGACATCGTAAACTATCCCTTTCTGGACAGTAATATTCCGGTGGGACCTGCATATGGCGTACACATATCTCGCCTAGTAGCATTTGCTTGATCCTGTGTTAAATGTGACGATTTTAATCAACGTCACAAAACATTGTTGCAGAAACTTATAAAACAGGGCTATATCACCAAGCGCCTCCGCTCAAAGTTTCTCAAATTTGGCGATACATATCGCATGCTGATAGCAAAATACGAGCGTAGATCTATGGCGTTACGTTTCGTAACTTGTATCTAATTCCGCTTAACCCGGGGCAAATGGCCGATTGAACCCATGTACTTCAAGATCCCCATGGTGCTCTTATGAAGAGTCACAATCAAAGCGTGACTGAGATACATCATTCTCTCGATGACGACTTTACAACGAATATTATGGATTAAGAATACTGATTAGCCATACGGATTTGATATTTTTGGAACATCATGATGTCTTGCCGGCATCATTGAAAACTGCTGACCGCTTCTCTCTTGCAGGAAACTAGCCTATGTTTATGTATACTATGATTGTCTTTTTTAATTTGGTGCTAATACTGTTATATGGAATATGGAATAGGTCTGGATTATAGACCCGGATATTCTTTAATGGACGACGGCT
>JAVTVY010023132.1:0-97945 GCA_036873755.1 Hanleya hanleyi | reverse complement strand
GCGACTTTCTTACTACTTGACTACCTCCTGCGTTTCAGACCAGAGTTTTTCTTGTTGAGTTTATTGTGTCTTGTTGGTGATCTTCTCCGCGGATATCCAGCTTGCCATTGAACAACTACAACAAGGCCGAGGTTCCCACCTCCATATGTTGGTAGTGAGGCATATAGCAAAGCAGGTGTAGGTTTGGGAAATAAATATTAAACATTTATATACAATGTTTCTATTTATAACCAAACCAAACCTGCTTTGCTCTGATGGCCCTCCCATCCTTCCCCTCACTCCGCGGCCTTGTACACCACAGGTCTCGGTTTATATCAATGAGAAAAGAGGAAGTGTATACTGAGAGCTGGCCTTATATATCCTGTCCGAGATGAGAGAGCTCCCCAAAGGGAGATAACTCCCTGGGGAGGTAACTCCCCAGGGGGAGATTACTTTTGTTTTAAACTTCCGTTTTAACGTTTGTATGGTATATTCCTGGCGGAATTAAGGCATATAGCAAAGCAGGTTTGGTTTGGTTATAAATAGAAACATTGTTTATAAATGTTTAATTTTTAAAAAAAACAATAGACCCCTTTCTATCTCCTGAAGTAGATAGGCAACAAGTTCTTCAAAGCACGTAAACCAATGTGAAAACATATCAATTTTAGCGCCATTTAGAAAAACCAAATTCAAGGAAAACCTTTTTTACCTCCAAAGTTGGAGAGGCACATTTCCCCGACCTGGTCATGTAATCCAGGTTAATTAAAGGTGCTAGACAGTTTGATGATTTTCTGTCAAACGTCTTCATGGTTATGGAATTTCAGACAAACACACTTTTCTACTGTAGGGGAAATGAATAGTGCATCATGAATGAGAAAGTGAAATAAATCAGTAGAAGAAATCACTTGTATTTATTGAATTTTTATTGACAAAGCACTAAAACTAACAGCACATGTGTTATAGTCTCTTTTATATTACACTTCATATTTAGAAGTTCCGCAGTTCATGACATTGATAAGAGTCGTACTGAAGAAAGAATCCTGGGTACAGTCTCATCATATGTTCACATGAAAAGTGAAAAAGAAACGTCATACTCCACATACCCAAAACCTCCCCTTAGCCTCATAACACCAGCACAGTAAGCATCGATCACAGGCATTAGCATCTGCTCGAAAGTCTGAAATCTTGAATCAACCATTCTCTATCAGAATCTTATCTGAATTCGTCATCCAGCTGAAAATTCTCATGACTGCAAAATAATGGCATGTTGTTCATGTTACACCATGTTAATTTTACTAACACAGGAATAGATTGTGAAATTATCAGGAGATATCCAGAGGATGTGCAGCACAATACATCCTGCTAGAAGTTATAAGACAGAATGATTGACTGACTTGACATGTGGCCAGTCACGAGCATGGTTAGTTCATGGTTTAAATATGCCTGGATATTCTGTTCATTCTGCTGACCAATGTCAATGGTGATATGACTGGGGAGGCCATCCTTAAAAATGTTTGTTTGGCATAACCCGACCCTATCTCAGAAATTTGGTTAGGGAAAACATTTTTGTCCCCCACCACATGAGTAGAGGGGCTTAGAAGGACTGGGTGTCAGTAATTCCGTCTTTCCATAACACATTTCTTTTTCGACCAATAACTCAAAAACAACTGAGCCGATCAACTTCGAACTTGGAGAGTACCTTGACACCGGCGAGAGGACGATTGGGATTGTTTCTCAGTTACCTGTGTAAATCCAAGATGGCCACCACCAGCCATTTTGCATTGTCAGCAGGTGGATATTTATACATTTCTTGTCCAACCAATAACTCAAGAACTATTTAACTGATAGACTTAAACTTTGAGTGCCTCAACATCGGCAAGAGGACGGTTGGGATTGCTTTTCAGTTACCTGTGTAATCAAGGATGGCCGCCACCAGCCATCTTGGGTTTTTAACAGTTGAATCTTTAACTCCAGAACGACTGAACCGATTGACTTCAGACTTGGAGCAAGGGTTGACCTGGGTGAGATGACAATTGGGATTGCTTTTCAGTTGGCTGACCATGGCCATCCTGGATAGGCAGCTATCTTGAATTTTAAGGGCAATAACTCGAGAATTATTGAACTGATCGACTTCAAACTTGGAGAGTGGCTTGACATGGTGAGAAAACGGTTTAGGAATGGTTTCAGTAACCTGTGTAATGCAAGATGGCCACCATCAGCCATCTTGCATTGTCAGCAGTTGGATCATTTCACATTACAGACAATAACTCGAGAACTTGTGGGATGTATGGCTCATCAGACAAATCTCCATTTTCAAAATCATACTCTCAATCAATGATATGCATATCGACAAAAAAAAATCGACCGTAGAGGTCCCTGTAATAGCTATGATTTTTGCATGAAATTTGAAACAAAAAATTCTGGCAGAAAGGGCATTTGGTGGGTAGGTAGGGTTACGCCCAACCAACATTTTTAATGATGGCCGAAGCAGGTCATAGGGAATTTGGTGTTTCATTACACGAAATTCATCCAAGGATAGAATTACAATGCATTCTGGGAAACATGTTCAGATGTTCATTGGGGTGTCTTTGTTTTGTAAGTTGGAGCAACCAAAGGACATGACATGGTTTTAGTGATGTTTTGGCCCCCATGAGGTGCAAAACTGAAATATTACGTATGTATAGTTTTTCCGGTATCACATGAAACACTATCTTCTTGTTTGCTTAGGGGCACCGGGTCTATGGGTTCATGAAAAACAGCATCTCAAAGTAGTGTATTTGGTGCAAACTCATCAATTTGGAGGTGAAAACAGCATATAGTTTTTTACCGAATTATTTGTCATGTCAATAGGTATTTGTTGTTCAAAGATGATTTTAGTTCTTGACTGGCTTCATATGTCTACAGAAAGAAAAAGGTGCTGTTTTCACCTCAGAATAGATAATTTTTCCACAAATATGCTAATTTGAGATGCTGTTATGCAAGGACCTGGAAGACCTGGTGCCACATAATTACTCCTAGCATACAACAAGATCATATTTTCTAGGTAATATTTCATTTTTGACACTCCAACTGCAGCTCTTAGGGGTCAAAACCCTGTAAGATAGGACTAATTTCTGTCAGACATCTAACAGTACAGCTCTTATGTTAACAGTTTGTACTGGCAGTCCACACATATTGCATAATATCGAATTTGGTTCAAATATTGCCAACTGAGATAGACGGCTGGTCTGTACTAGCTCCTTGCAATTCCTCGACACCAGCAACTCCATATAAATACATCGCCAATAATTTACGGAACACTTCTGGGTCATAGTCTGTGTAGCGTTTTTCCATGTATTCCAGACCTTTCCATGGCTTTGGTAAATGTTTCCTGTACATAAAATTGTCGCTATCTATCCAAACAAAGTTTTTCACACCATCATTGTTGGCAAAGTTCAAAGTGTTAAGTTGGAAAAAAATGAAATCAAGTTGTTGATGATCCATATGTATGCACTGTACACTGATGGGCTCTGGCAGACTGGTTACATTCTCCTGGAAAACAAAGATTTCAGCCATTTATTATATGTATATCAAGCATTTCTTAAAACAAAAAATCTTAAAGAAATTCCAACACATGTAACTATATTACCAAACCCTGAATGAGCTGATGTATATTTAAAGGGGATTCCAAATGGTCCAGAGTCACTTTTAAGAGGGGAAAGTACTCCTAAGTCTGAGTAAGATGCCATTTACCGCCAAGCTGTTGCTGAGATATTGGAGTTGGAAGAATGAATCTGATATTCAGAGAATTTGTGCAAATGAGATTTTGTGATGTGACCAACTGAACTTGTGATAATGAGATAAATTTATGCTAGTCTAGTATACTCCCTGATCTCTTTCAAATTTATAACATTGATTATTTATAGCACTATGACAACTCTTTGACATTGTTCTTGGAAAAATCTGATTATTTTTAGGAATACAAGCTGAGTAGCTAGCAGGTCCTCTGCCAAGTAGCCTGTTTGAGAGCATACAGCATATACCCTTCCAATATCGCCTTAAATATAACTTGGGAAGTGGATATGTGTATGTGGACGGAGACGTTTATCTGGAATTGTTGAGACAAGTTGAGGAGGTTTGGGAAGCAGTAATGGGTAGTGTAACACTGGAATGCAAGTCTGTAGTTGTATATGGATTTGCAGACGGTGAGGTTTATACATCGATGGGTTGAATAGATCTCAAAATATCACGTTCACAACACAGGGTACAAAATGGGTGAGTGAAATGCAGGATGGCCAATGGCAGCCATATTGGATTACACACTACCTCAATGAAAAATCAATACCAATGGCTGTCTAACTGATGCGAAGCACATTCTCAAGTTTGAAGTCAATCGAACGAATTGTTCTCACGATACCGCGTTCACAAGAAGATGCAGGACGGAATCAAAGATGGTCAGTGGCAGCCATCTTGGATTACATACTAATTCAATGAAAATCAATACCGATGGCCGTCTAACTGATGCGAAGCACCTTCTCAAGTTTGAAGTCAATCGGACTAATTGTTCTCAAGATAACGCGTTCACAAGATGCAGGACAGACGGAATCAAAGATGGTCAATGGCAGCCATCTTGGATTACATACTACCTCAATGAAAATCAATACCAATGGTCGTCTAACTGATGTGAAGCACCTTCTCAAGTTTAAATTCAATCGGATGAATTATTCTTACGATACCGCGTTTACAACATGCGGGACAGAAGGAATCCAAGATGGTCAATGGCAGCCATCTGGGAAAGATGGAAAATGGCAGCCATCTTGGAGTACGTACCTCCGTGAAAATCAATACCAATGGCCATCTAACTGATGTGAAGCATCTTCTCGAGTTTGAAGTTGATTAGTCAAATTGTTCTCAAGATATCGTGTTCACAAGATGCGGGACGGACGGAATCCAATATGGTCAATGGCAGCCATCTTGGATTATGTACCTCAGTGAAAAGCAATACCAATGACCGTCTAACTGATGTGGAGCACCTTCTCAAGTTTGAAGTCGATTGGTCAAATTGTTCTCGAGATATCGCGTTCACAAGATGCGGGACGGACGGAATCCAATATGGTTAATAGCAGCCCATCTTGGATTACGTACCTCAGGTAAACTCAATACCAATGGCCGCCTAACTGATGTGAAGCACCTTCTCAAGCTTGAAGTCGATCGGTCGAATTGTTCTCGAGATAACGCGTTCACAACATGTGGGACGGATGGAATCCAATATGGTCAATGGCAGCCATCTTGGATTACGTACCTCAGTTAAAATCAATACCAATGACCGCCTAACTGATGTGGAGCACCTTCTCAAGTTTGAAGTCGATTGGTCGAATTGTTCTCGAGATATCGCGTTCACAAGATGTGGGGCGGAAGGAATCCAATATGGTCAATGACAGCCATCTTGGATTACGCACCTCAGTGAAAATCAATACCAATGGCCGTCTAACTGATGTGAAGCACCTTCTCAAGTTTGAAGTCGATCGGTCAAATTGTTCTCGAGATATCGCGTTCACAAGATGCGGGACGGACGGAATCCAATATGGTCAATGGCAGCCATCTTGGATTACGTACCTCAGTGAAAATCAATACCAAAGGCTGTCTAACTGATGTGAAGCACCTTCTCAAGTTTGAAGTTGATCGTTCGAATTGTTCTCGAGATATCGCGTTCACAAGATGCGGGACGGACGGAAGAACGGACGGACGGCTAGCATTTCCTAGTCCTCCCACCACTTCGTGGCGGAGGACAATAATAACCATAGCAACCAGTTACTAAGGGCTTCATTCTGAAATTCTTCCATGTTATGAAATCATAATCAATGATTATTCAGTAACAATGGTCTATGCTATTTATATTCATTGAAAAAATTACTTTAACAATTTATTTTTCTGAGATAGAACACTTGGTATTATGGCAAACATATCCAATAATTTTTAAACACAATGTTAATGAAATGCAAAAGAATCGGAATCCTGTGTAGCTTAGAAAAGACATGAATTGCGAGCACCCCTCAGCCCAATTTTTTTTCTGGTCATGTAGGATATATGGTTTGTGTGATATATGTACCTTATATATAATAGACTTTGCATAAAATGTTCTAACGCGAGCGGGATTACAGCATGCATGAAAGGGAAGATCATGCATGAGCAAGTGTGATAACAGGTTATTGGCATAGAAACACATTGATTGAAATATGCCCACCATTATCATTATTATTTTGGTGGGGGGGGCATAAACTTGACGTATGCAAACAGATTCAAATTTGATCTGGGTCAGAATAGGCTATCCTAATCTAGTTTTAAATAATTTCCAAGGTGCCGTAACATGTTCAGTGAAGAAAATAAAAACATTACGTTGTACCAGTAACAAATAATTGCGACAGCTGACTGCTCAGAATGAAACAGTCGGGACACCCACAACATATGCACATCCTTGGTAATCGCTTAAAATAGTAATAAAAAGAAATTTTGAAGATTGTATTATTTTGACACCGTAAAATTGTGAACGTGAAAGCTCTGAAATGCATCTAATCTTTCAAATATTGATTAGTTGTGGACAATATTGCATGAAAACAGTCTCAAATCTCTCATTACTTATTCACTACAGTGCTGCTTGCTCTCCTTTGCTCGATAAAATTATGTAAGTTGGCACTGGGCAGAAATATCTAAGGACCCGTAAGTTTATCAGCAAAGAACTAACAACAACAACCTGACTGCATGGTCCCATAGAAGCATGCAACACATAAAATATAGATTTTCTTCCTGGATCAGCCAACCAATAGGCGAAAACATACCTGCTAGTGTGTTTCATGTTCAACAGTTTCATTTTTATCTCGCTCGATTGCCTGACAAGTTGGTGGATTTTTACTTTCAGTTTAGCACACATGCATGCGTGGCGCTGTTAAACCACCAGAATGGAATTTAATTGGCTAAAATATGTACCACAATTATCACGTTGCTTGGTTGGTAACTGTCAAAAACTGGAGCCAAACTCTTTTTGCCAACTGTATACTTGTTGCATGAATGTTTTTCGTCAGAATTCACGGGAATTCAAATAGATTCTCGCAACACAGCTTCACAGGAATCCACGGGAATCCAGTGCTATCATTTCTATACAGATTGATAAAATTTTACGGGAATCTGCTGATTCCCGCAAATTATTTTGCGGGAGTGCTGACGGGAATCGGATTCCCTTGGAAAAACAATTAAGCCCTTGTCATACATCTTGTTCTCTGAAGAAGGCTCCCCAGTGATCCGATGTCTCGGATACTCTTGGTTATAGTGTCTCTAAACCGTATCCAGACATATATATCACAATAATGTGTGAATTGAGAAGCAACTGGGAATCATGTTCTCAATAAAGAAGCAGTAAAAAAGTTTGTTTCAGATTAAAGATATTCTTGAATACAAGCCTAAAAGAATTAAGATGCCACTGCCCCTGTCACATTTTCAATCTGCTAAACCTCCAGTAATGAGTTTTGTGATTTAATTTAAAGCCTTGAGGTTCCATCCAATGATAACCATTCTCAGATGATCTGAATCTCGAATGGACCGCAACCGTCACAATGCAACATACAACCAAGGGTTTTCAATGGGCATACCTCAGATGGTCTGAATCTCAAATGAACCGCTACACAGGGCTTTTTGGAATCAGGGAACCCTCAAGAGTCACAATGCAACATACAACCAAGGATTCCAGATGGGCATATCTCAGATGGCCTGAATCTCAAATGGACCGCTACACCGGGCTTCTTGGAACAGGGAACCCTCAAGAGCCACAATGCAACATACAACCAAGGGTTCCCGATGGGCATAGATAGCAGCTAGTGCACAAGGTGAGCATCAATAAACAATTAACATGTGGCTGTCGCCATCGGGACCCCTCGGGCCGGGCCCAGAGCAATTGTGGAAATAATGTTTCTGACCCCCCCCAACTCACATATTTGGGGAGGGCATAATTTTACCTGCATGATATAGATCATAGACAGACAAAACAATATAGCAATAGAGCAGTGATTACCTATAGTAGATGTAGTCGAACGATTACTGTCTATTCACAGCAATCCACACAGGTTTGTGTGAACTCCTGAAAAACACATCCCATGGCACCGACTTTCAATAGGCTTCTGGTACTGGCTGTATTAAACAACTGTATTAAGTTTCATTGTTGTGAGTGAAGGACTTTTTGAGATAATGTGTTTACAAGGATATGGACCAACAGACATGTATAAAGGGGCAGAACTCCTGAAAAACACATCCGATTACACCGACTTTCAATAGGCTTCTGGTACTGGCTGTATTAAACAACTGTATGAAGTTTCATTGTTGTGAGTGAAGGACTTGTTGAGATAATGTGTTTACAAGGATAAAAACAGACAGACATGTATAAAGGGGCATAACTCCTGAAACTCCATGTATTTACAATGATATGATGGACAGACGACGGAGGCAACGACAATACCGCTCGGGCAGAATCTGCCCGAGGGGTAAAAATCATAAAATCATCATAGCCAACTGAAAACCTAATCATTTCATCAGTCACCATACAGGAAGCTCTCACCAAAGTTTGGTCAGGCCTGACTTCATAGATCTGCAGATATACATTTACAGCTGACAAGAACACATGTTGACGGATAGATGGATGGACGTTTGTACATGGCAATGACAAGATCCCGCAGCCCTATAGGCTGAGAGGTTAATAATGTACCATTATTTGTCTATCTAATTATCTATAGTCCACTGCCTGACATATTAAAGCCCATTTGCATACCAAATTTGTACCAGACCCAAACTTCTTTGAATTAAAATATCTCAGCAACGAGTGGGAATATTTTTATGAAATCAATTTTAAAATCTTCAGAAATAATATGGCAACAACATATCCCTCCCCCAAAAAGATTTAAATTGTCCATTTAACCAGAGCAATTGAAAACTGAGTTGTAATTCTAAATATGAAATCGATTAATCCCTAAGTAAAAAAGTTATGCAATGTACTCTGTCTCTATAATTACAGCATAGAATCAGTTAAACACACAGCTACATAATCAGCCACACAATTTACTGATGTGAAATCAATGTTCATAGAATCAGTCAATTACATTCAATTCATGAATTTTATCACCATATTCCCAGGCATGTATGCCGTGGGGATAAAAAGCTAGATTGATGTCACACAATCTTTCAGAGTAATTGTGATGTCATATTATGAAATTACGAAACCCAGGGGTTGAAATTTACAGCTGTTTACCTGTCCCTGACAGGTATTTTCTGTAAGAGACAGGTAGAAAAATAAAGTACTGGTCTCTGGTGACAGCTAGCCAAAAAGTTTTTTTGGTGTTCAGTCTTTAACTTCGTTAATATCACTTCAAAGAAGGCACTAGTAACTGCATGGAAAGATATAATTATCTAAATTATAGTAACTCTATAAGTCAGACACACAGTTAACAACTTTGCCATTGTACATCGCAGGTCATTTTCAATGATAGCATGTTCAGATTATCTTTTGATGAGATGGGTAGAAACTATATTGGCGACAGGTAAATTTTCGAGACATTTCAACCCCTGAAACCACAACGAAGTGAAATAGTGCTGATGTGCATCTTGACTGTGCTGTAACTTGTGGAATGTTACAAAGAAACTGAAATAAATGAGCACTAGATGACCAAGACCACTCAGGAATATAAAATTTGGGGCTGCTGAGCTTGGCTAACTTACCCCAAATCTGTATCTGGCTTGTGCGAGACAATGGCCCAAACAGTACATGATACCTACAGCATTCTTCTGTGAGGTCGACCAACGGCTATTGGCTTTCATGAGAAACATCTGGGGATGGTGGTGAGAATAGGGACGTGTGAACCCTACAGCAGGAGGCATAATATTAGTTTTCTAGTAAATTTAAAATGTCAGCGCAGTCATTTTGTGACTTTGTCAGATTTACATTAACCTCCTCTTGGACTGAGAGACATTTTTTACATGAATGTACAGAGCCCAATTACGTACTTCATGAGGGCTGTTAAGTGCCTCTTGAGGTGTCGGAAATGTTTCCATCAGCATACCTTGACCAATACAGTATATGTGGGATCTCACAACAATACAGTACATTGGGCTGCAGAGATACAATATGGACCTGTTCATGACTGATTTGTTATAATCACACCTGGTCACAATGACTGGAATATTTTGGATGTACATGTACTTCTGACCTTAAAGATATTATGAGGTACGTTGAAAGTGCTGACAGTTGCCAGTTGTGGCAGGTTGGCTATCAATTAACTTCCAAATGAAGTATTTAAGATATATCAAACTTTGTCATGTCATCAAAGGATTGCAAAAAGTTGCATCATAATCACTACATGTAGGAATCAGATGTTGGTGAGAGAGAGAGAGAGAGAGAGAGAGAAAGAGAGAGAGAGAGACCATGATCATTTGGACAACAACTAAAGTCTATACCTATGTCATTGAGTACGGTATAGTTATTGGAGAAGTAGACATCTATAGTTGGGGAGATTGGCCAGATGTCAGGGATCTCATGACTAATACTCTGGTCAATGGCGTCTTCACCCACAAATGTGGGCAGTGCTTTGTCAGCAGATATCAACCAGTCATATTGTCCTTGGATGTTGATCAACTTGTCACCTGTTGATGGATATAAATTATGGTATGTTAAATGTGCAGTTCAATACAGAGTGAGTGAATAGAATTTTAAATTTAATTTGAATTCTAGGCCCAGTACCGCATCTTTAATTCAACTTTCATTAAACATTTCATATAATTTGATGCCTTATTTTATAACTCTAGTTCCACTTATCTTTCTATAAAATTTGAGGGATATTGCTCACCTCCAAGATAATAGTGGGATCTCACATATGATTTATAGATTAACCGTCGGTCAGTTAGAAGGGAGGGAAATCTACCAGCCAAGGTTTGACACTTCATCAATAAGCTCCTCATCAAGATCTCACTGAAACGAAGCAAAACACAGATTGGTGAAGAAGTGAGATAGCTTGTACCAGGCAGGTGCTTAGCTGAGCAACTTGTCTGAAAGCACATTTGGTAAATAAGCTTATAATTCAATCAAAGGAAGTGAAATTTCCCACCATAAAATCAGGGGGTGATCAAATCTATTAGAGCATAAAATCCAAATATGTAGATGATCAAATATTTCTTCATTATTTCCATGAGTTATTTCAGAGGGAGATCAAATTTATTAGAACGACTGATTGAATTTCTCCCACAAAATCAGGCGTGATTGAATTACACTGTATATCAGGGGTATGGACTGAGGGCTGTTCCATTTAAAAAGGTATGGGAGGGGAGGAAGGCAGGGTGGGTGCTGCATTTTGCATACCTGAATTAAAATATTCTAAATCCTTTAGAATTAATGATCATGTGAGTGTTTATACAGCTGAGCTGACAGCTATTTTAATGGCACTCAATTTTATTAGAGATACTAGTATATCTAGAGCTGTAATTTTTACAGACTCTCTTAGCTCTCTACAAGCAATGCTTAACTTCTCTTGGAGCCGGTCTTCAAGTATTTTATATGAAATATTATATTTAGTCACTACGATGAGTTATGAAAATATAATAATTTATTTCGACTGGGTCCCGGGCCATTCTGGTATATATGGGAATGAGCTTGCGGACTCTCTTGCTAAGCACGCATCCGCACTGCCAGATATTAATATACATATGGGATTAACAATTAATGAAGCCATGGCTTGTTTATATCTCTATTTTAATTCTAAATGGCAGGAATGCTGGGATAATTCAGAGAAGGGGCGTTTTTACTATCAATTTCAGCCTTCAGTTACAGACGCCTCTTTGAAATTACCAAATCGCCACGCTGAAGTACTTGTTTTTAGACTTCTTGCTGGGCATATTCCCTTGAATTCATATCTTTATAGATGTAATTTACATCCCACTGGAGTGTGTGATGTAGAAGAAAGCATCAGTCACTATTTATTATGGTGTACACGATTTAATAATCAGAGACCCAATTTTGTTAAAGAGGTAGTAGCGTGATTTTAGTTGTTCGGGTAAACTGAACAGCATGATCACTTGCAACATTTGCCAAAAGATTTTCAAGTATTGAAATCTCGTATTTCATATAGGGATCAATATTGTCAGATTCTTCAATTCGGTCTAGTGAACAACATGAAAATGGGAAATGACTGAGATGATGTCGGATAACGTGATCAGGTATCCATGACGTCACATTAGAAGCCGTCACAGTGCGATAAAAGTTCTAAGATCGAGTATGACGTTGCAAAGCATCACGCTCGGAATGCCAGTGCGCGTTTTCTGACGTCATCTCAGGCACTGGAGCCAAGTGCAGGTGCTGTTACGTTTTTCAGAGAATGTCAGAAGTGTGATTTCAATGCCCGTGATATTAAAAAATGAGGTCACAGAAACACGTTCACCATAGTTGCTTTCAACTACTGAATAACTTTTATCGAAATATGTTATTTGCTGAATATTTTTTAAATGACGCTTTTACCTCTTTAATGAACTTATATGTGCTGATGTTTTCAATCATACTATGGAGTCCATCTTAAAGCCTAGAAAAAACTGTGATAAAGTTTTTATGGCTATTTATAGGTTTATGCTGCGCACACACAGATTTTAATTTATATTGATTTTATTATTCTGTTCTACATTTCACATCTAGTCTAGGGGAGTGTACAATTGTTACCTCCCCTTCCACCCTGTGGAATTATTTATAATAGTTATATTGGTCAATAAATAGTACATGCATATTACAAGTTGATGAATAATAAAATTCTACAATAGTTTAATATATATTTTCTTACCTGTGGTTAAGAAATTATACCAATATTTCTGCTCTGGTAAAGAGTTTTGTTTTAAATAATGTCTTTGCTTGTTCTGGTTGGACATTGGTGTCTGATGATACCACGAGGTCATCATTCACGGTGTTCACCAGGATGAGTATAGATATTACATCAAATCTCGTTTTTATTCACCACTCTGTTTAATATATATTTTCTTACCTGTGGTTAAGAAATTATACCAATATTTCTGCTCTGGTAAAGAGTTTTGTTTTAAATAATGTCTTTGCTTGTTCTGGTTGGACATTGGTATCTGATGATACCACGAGGTCATCATTCACGGTGTTCATCAGGATGAGTATAGATATTACATCAAATCTCGTTTTTATTCACCACATCGTCAAATCTAAATCTATATGAGGAGTTTAATTTTTGTTTAAACAAAATATGCATGTGCTATATTGGCCTTTTTAATTCCGTTTTATATTTTTTATAGATAGGGTCGTTAGGATTTTATTACTATTAAATTAAGTGTGTTGGTCCGTACATATGCTCCCTTCCTTTTATGTCTCTAACCTCACCATGACATTAAATAACGTCTTTGGAGTTTGTTTTTTCTACATGTTTTTTAATCCATTACAAATCCGTATAGTTGGATATTTTAAATCAATATTTATGTTGTACATCAAACTCAATGCAACGACCTGGCGCGCATAATTTTATCAAATTGAAAGCGCCACCCAAATTAACATGAAGCTGCGCTATCCAAACCCCTCGGCTCTGAACCCCAGCTATTATAATAAGGGTGTCTCTACCAATTGATTGGCTTGTGGGAAGAAATATTTACCCATGGTATTGTAAGTGTACTTTCTTTGAAAAAAAAAAAAAGTTTTCCTCCCCTTAAATTAATTTGTTTCTTGAATAAATTGAAAGAGCTGTATCGATGTCTCACCAAAACAACAGTACACATGGCTAGATAAATACAGTACATGTATACTAAATGGCACATGTATGTCATTTCAAAACAGATTTGCAAGCATTCTTTGCAGAGAATAAATGAATAAATCAGTCATCCAATCAATAAATAAATGTGATAGTATACTAACATGATAATAGAAATAATATGCAAACTTAACATAGGAATTAGTGGATTTTGTTAGACAAAGGGCATAACTCTGCAAAATACTTTCTGACACGACTCATTTTCGATAGGCATCTAGTTCAGGTCAAGAGAAACAACTGTATCACGTTAGGATGTTGTATATGGAACGGTTCTGAAATTATCACAACAACAAATCATAAATGGATTTTTATTTGTAAAAAGGGGCATAACTCTGCAAAATATTGTCCGAGATGACTCATTTTCGATAGGCTTCTGATTTACGTGAAGATAAATAGATGTAACAAGTTTGGTTGCCATGCATGAAACGGTTCTGTAGATATCGCGGTAACGGATTTTATTAGACAAGGGACATAACTCTGCGAAATACTTTCCGACACGACTCATTTTTGATAGGCACCTAGTTCAGGTCAAGAGAAACAACTGTATCACGTTAGGATGTTGTATATGGAACGGTTCTGAAATTATCACAATAACAAATCATAAATGGATTTTTATTTGTAAAAAGGGGCATAACTCTGCAAAATATTGTCCGAGATGACTCATTTTCGATAGGCTTCTGATTTACGTGAAGATAAATAGATGTACCAAGTTTGGTTGCCATGCATGAAACGGTTCTGTAGATATCGCGGTAACGGACGGACGGACGTACGGACGTACAGACGTACGGACGTACGGACAGCCGTACATGATGACGACAATACCCCTAGGCCAAATTTGGCCGAGGGGTAAAAATTGATTGATTGGAAGGCACTCAATATACCATTCTATGGGTCATGGGAGGAAATTCCCTTCAATCCATGTTACATTGGGAAGGCCAATAAAATTTCTATGGGTGGTGGGGTATAGTTCAAAGCTGCCTTCCGCCCCTCCCATACCTTTTTAAATGGAACAGCCCTGATTAGAGGACTTGATGTACATTGATGTATATTCACTACTCTTGTTCTCTGAAGAAGGCTCCCCAGTGATGACCATTTGTGCCATCTTAAAACATGTGACTACTGTTGGTTATTTCTGTGTCCTTCAAGAATAGCCAAAGGTCATTTTACCAGGAGGCCAGAATCATGCCAAAGATGAAGACATGACAATTTATTCTCAAAATAGTGTTTTCATAAGCATATGCTTACTGATAACCACATTTGACAAGTGACCATTGGAAATAGGTCAAGGTCAGTCCAGGGTGAACTTAGCCTGGAGTTCCCATACAACAGAAATATGCCAAAAGTTGAGTCCCTAGCTTACTTTACTATTGAGATTAATGTGATGACAACACATGGGCGCACAGACACATTGATGAACAAACTCGCATGTACAATACATAGCTGAGTATCATACTCTTGTCATAAATAGTGCCTCGTCATAAATAGTGCCACTTATCTGCCACCACTTATCAGCCATCCATATTATTATCACTATGGGGATATGTTGTTTCTGACAAATCAAATCCACAAAAATGTGTTAAGGTGTTATGTCAAATTTTAAGAAAACTGTTACAGTGGGGTTATGCTGAGTTTAAAGTTCCAGAAATCACATGATATAATTGATGAAACAGCAAATGAGATTAAGTTACTGGTAGCATGCACTGCTTCATTCCCGCTGCCCAGGTTGATATGCATATAAAGAAGAACATAGTATAGTCAGACATACATAGATTTAGGCTGAGGTATTCCATACTCTCTTTGGAAATGCCAGCCAATCTTCTCTGTGTCAAATCGTTTAGGAAGTTTATCCATCATGGGATTCCAGACTTGTGATTGCATGATGCACCTCTGGACCAGTGTATCCTGAAGAATAGAACAATAAATGCATCCTTACAAATTATCCCAGAATTGGAAAGGAGGACACACAATGAATAATGCAGGAGACGACGAAATTACAAGCGTCTAGTCCGTCATTCATAATCCAGCCGTCGTCCATTAGAGAATATCCGCGTCCATAATCCAAAGACCTATTCCATTTTCCATATAACAGTTTTAGCACCAAATTCAGAAAGGCAATCATAGTATACAAAAACATAGGCTTGTTTCCTGCAAGAGAGAAGCGGTCAACAGTTTTCAATGATGCCGGCAAGACATCATGATGTTCCAAAAATATCAAATCCGTATCGCTGATCAGTATTCTAAATCCATAATATTCGTTATAGAGTCGTCATCTAAAAAAAAAAAAGATGTATCTCAGTCACGCTTTGATTGTGACTGTTCATATGAGTACCATGAGGATCTTGAAGTACATGGGTTCATACGGCCCCTAGCCCGGGTTAAGCGGAATTAGACACAAGTTACGAAACGTAGCGCCGTAGATCTTGCACGCTACGTTCGTATTTTGCTATCAACATGCGATATGTATCGCTAAATTTGAGAAACTTTGAGTGTAGGCGCTTGGTGGAATAGCCCTGTTTTTTAAGTTTCTGCACCAATGTTTTGTGACGTTGATTAAAATCGTCA
This sequence comes from Hanleya hanleyi, assembly GCA_036873755.1. Taxonomy (NCBI): domain Eukaryota; kingdom Metazoa; phylum Mollusca; class Polyplacophora; order Lepidopleurida; family Hanleyidae; genus Hanleya; species Hanleya hanleyi. The sequence goes on along the minus strand of JAVTVY010023132.1, from coordinate 81,593 downwards.
CATTTAACACAGGATCTAGCAAATGCTACTAAGCGAGATATGTATACGCCATATGCAGGTCCCACTGGAATATTACTGTCCAGAAAGGGATAGTTTACGATGTCGAAATTGTAATCATCTCTTTTGTCATAAAGTCGACGAGAGAGAATGCCCGCTTCATTTTTATAGAGATATAAATCTAAATATGATCTGCCTGTAGGGCTATCTGTAGTTTCCTTCAAATCCAGTGAAGGTGGATATATATCCTTCACTGCGTCATTATATAACGATCATCCACCTCCCCAACCTCGGGCAATTAAAGGCTTGGTGGGGAATTACCTGCAGGTTCACAGTAAGTTTATGCCCCAGGAACTTCTGGTGGGGATTCAGTTAATATTTCTTTTACTTGGGCATTAATTTTATTCAGTTGAGGTGGAGATTCACTTCAATATTTTGCCTGAGGAGGTAGGGCATTATACTGTTTTAACAACCGCTATTTGCTAAGTCCCAATTAAACCCAATAATGTGTACTGTGTAATGTTTGCTTGAATCCTGCATAATAAATACAGGGCTGGATAATGTAAGTGGCAACCTTTTGTTCGGCAGCTCCAGAAAACTGGTAACCTGCCTTCAGATCGACATCAATTTGACCATATTGATTGTCATAACAGGTCAATGATAAAATGTAAGGTTACCATCTCAAATGTCATGGTAATCTGTATTACCAATCATAGTCAATCCTTATAAATGCTAGCCAAAAAAAAAAACTTCCAAAAATTAAGTTATCTCAAAGATTTTTATATATATTGGATACATGATCAAAGGTATTTGAAAAACCATCATTTGCACAAAGATATATATATCGGTTGCCATGGTAATGGCAGCCATCTTGGATTTTGGTGTTTAACTTGGAATGCATTATACGCTCAAGTAAAAGAGCTGACTTCATCAAACTTGCAGCGTATTTCTGTGATGTGTGCCTTTGTGCAAATAAGAAGTTTCAAGCAAAAATATCAACTGGAAAGATAATTTGGGCTCTTTTACTGATTTAAAATAAACATGGCACTAACCAGGCATATGCGTATAGTGTAAATCAGTAAAACAGCTTAAATTTTGTTTCCAATGGTTAATTTTGCTTAAAACTTCTTATTTGCACAAAGGAACATACCACAGAGATACCCTGCAAGTTTGATGAAGTCTGCTTTTTAACTTTAGCGAATAATTTAGCACCAAAATCCAAGATGGCCACCATTACCATGGCAACCGATATCTATATCTTTGTGCAAATGATGTTTTTTAAATTTTTGTGATCATGTATCCAATTTATATAAAAATCTTTGAGATATCTCCCCCCAACATGTGTGATGCAAGCTCAAGCACAGTAAGACATGCTTCAGTCTAGAAGACCTGTTTTTTTTTTTTTAAATATGGTAATTCTTTCCAGTAAAGTGTTTGGCACTGGGACTTAGCCCACAAGAGCCTGATGGGCTTCAATAAATGCCTGTGCACACCTTTGACTGGAGAAACCAAAACTTAAGAGAGAATGCGTACTGTTTTGGTTTAAGTTTCCACATACACGTGACATAAAAAAATATACATGATCAAATTTTTGTTAGAAACAGTGATTGTGACGAGGTGTAGATGATCATATTCAATGAAATCTTTGATCGAAGCTTACATCAAAAATTGAGAGATGATCAAATGTCGATAGGGGGAAGGATTTAACGGAGGGATTACCGTACCAAAAGTTTGGCCCCAATCCATGACCTGGAACTGGAGATATCGCACAGCTATCAACGGGTATATGAAAAGCAGAGTTTTAGGTTGCTGATACTCCTAGTCTTATTATTCTCTGTTTCAGCAACAACAAACATGCAACTAGACTCTTGTAGTATGTATTACTGTGAAATTAATGAAGTCTCTGTCCAGTCTTAACAGTTCTAGTAAATTCATCTTCATTTTTCTCACATTTCCATATTCATTTCCCATATTTGTTTTAGAAAGAACATCAGCTCACAAGGCAAAATATACATTTACAGAATGTTAACTTTCATTTAATTCAAAGTAAAATCTATATTTCATGACATTAACAGTCCGCTTTACATAGTTCTTACTTGATGCGGTAACTCTACAGCCCCAATGAGTCTCTCTACAGCCTCTGGCATACCACTAAACTCCTGGCTCTTACTGAGGATCAAAGCTTGTTTTTGTCCTGCAGGAAATAAGATGAATAACTCATATAAGAGTGGTCACCCTGGTCCCATGGATCCTAGGTTAAAGAAATGACAATCACACATGTCATACACACTACACGGAAAACTTTAATAAGTGTCTTTTTATACAAAAATACTGTTAATATCAAACTTCAATCTACATGTAACGAGATCACAAACATATTAGTGCAGCGGATAATCATAACAATTGTGCAAATTATGACTAAAGCATGAAATTTTTACCAGTGTTAGTACATACCATAAGGTTCAGTTTAAGATCGGGAGGTAAGTCAGATTTGACCTCTGAGGACCGTGAGAGGTCAATGACCTCAATTACATTTTTTCACGATTCTGGTGCAGTTTGTCCGTTTTAGGAATCATTAGAAAGGTATGTTATGATTATCTGCTGCACTTTAATTTTTAATGTGCACTGAACAAAGGCTATAAGCTTAAAGTACAGTGAGGTCAGTGACCTCAGACACATGTATAGTACATACCGGTACATGTAATACAGACGCATTATCCATATAGACGCATAAATGTCAAGGTGTCTGATTGCACATAACAGTCTCCCGAACATGCACATAATGCAGTGCACTTGAGTGCAGCCTTGGTGCACTTGCAGCGGCCGGTACATCCCTTCTTGCAGTTGCAGTGGATCAGTTCGTGGCAAGATTTTGATGCCTCTGGCAGTGTCGTCCAAAGAGGGTGCCACCCAGAGGCCTCCTTTGTCCAGCCCCAGTCAGATGGGCTTGGTAACTCAGTATTCAGGACCAGAGTTTGGTTCCAGCAGTTGGCCTGGAGAGATGCACGCTTGATGTGCTGCTGGAGTGCTGCCTGCGTTAGGGGAATGTTTTCTAGAGCCCTAGACTTGTGTGCGAAGAGCTGTTTCCTAGCATCGTTCACTTCCATGATGTCACTGGTGCGATCATACATCAGCACAACGAAGCGCTCCAGCAGTGACATTGACTCCTCACTGACATCACTTGGCATGCGTAAGAGTTCTTCAAAGGCATCAGTCACCTCTGGGAACACTTTCCAAATCTCCCAGGCAGTCTTCTTCCCTCTGCCAGCGAATGAAGACACAGTGTCGCACCCTGTGAGGGCATGGAAGATGGGGAGAGTAGCACATTGTCCTGGGTTCATGGCGGCAGCCAGTTGGTGAACAGCTATGTACCGGAAGCTGGATCCAGTACCAAGAGCTATCCACAGATCGTCAGGATTGATGTTGTTGGAAGAAGCCACAGCCAGTACCACAACATCAGTATCCACAGTGCGTATGGCCACCTTCCTCATCCCCTTCTGCACAGCATCTGCCACATGTAGAAGCATGCGAGTGTCCGCCTCCTCGTGTGAACATGGGGCGAGGCTGGTCAAGTCGGACTCGGCAGGAGAGCACAGGACCTCAGTTCCACATGTTGCATACATTTCCTTGCCATCAGCTATTGGAAGACGAATGGCCTCTCGTGACAGGAAACCAAAGAGCTCAGTCTTGTTTTGATCAACACGAAGGAAGTCCTTCCAGTTCTTAGGCATGACGGTAGAGGGAGCCACTCTTTTCCTGACGCCCTTGCCCCTCTTCTGTCTGGTCGTGCCTTTCAGGCTGTCAGGTAGATATACATCCCAGACGAGGTCCAGTCTGTGGACCTTTTCCAGTTGAGTGGAGATGTAAGGTGCAAAAACTATGTTCACATACTCTTGAAAGGTCTTTGCCGCTACAGGATTGAGCATTTGAACAATAGCTGCTCCGTCAAGGATTGTGGCATCAACCACAGGTGCGCTTGTGGTTTCGGTTTGGTCTGATTTCAGGCAGTGTAGTAGATCTGCTTTGACTGCAAGGCGCAGTTTTCCTCCTGTTGATAATGCAGGTGGGGCTGCCTGGTTCTCGTGGGAGAAGAACTGGTCAAGATCCCCATCACGTTCAAATGCTCAATCCTGTAGCGGCAAAGACCTTTCAAGAGTATGTGAACATAGTTTTTGCACCTTACATCTCCACTCAACTGGAAAAGGTCCACAGACTGGACCTCGTCTGGGATGTATATCTACCTGACAGCCTGAAAGGCACGACCAGACAGAAGAGGGGCAAGGGCGTCAGGAAAAGAGTGGCTCCCTCTACCGTCATGCCTAAGAACTGGAAGGACTTCCTTCGTGTTGATCAAAACAAGACTGGGCTCTTTGGTTTCCTGTCACGAGAGGCCATTCGTCTTCCAATAGCTGATGGCAAGGAAATGTATGCAACATGTGGAACTGAGGTCCTGTGCTCTCCTGCCGAGTCCGACTTGACCAGCCTCGCCCCATGTTCACACGAGGAGGCTGACACTCGCATGCTTCTACATGTGGCAGATGTTGTGCAGAAGGGGATGAGGAAGGTGGCCATACGCACTGTGGATACTGATGTTGTGGTACTGACTGTGGCTTCTTTCAACAACATCAATCCTGACGAGCTGTGGATAGCTCTTGGTACTGGATCCAGCTTCCGGTACATAGCTGTTCACCAACTGGCTGCCGCCATGAACCCAAGACAATGTCCCCATCTTCCATGCCCTCACAGGGTGCGACACTGTGTCTTCATTCGCTGGCAGAGGGAAGAAGACTGCCTGGGAGATTTGGAAAGTGTTCCCAGAGGTGACTGATGCCTTTGAAGAACTCTTACGCATGCCAAGTGATGTCAGTGAGGAGTCAATGTCACTGCTGGAGCGCTTCGTTGTGCTGATGTATGACCGCACCAGTGACATCATGGAAGTGAACGATGCTAGGAAACAGCTCTTCGCATACAAGTCTAGGGCTCTAGAAAACATTCCCCCAACGCAGGCAGCACTCCAGCAGCACATCAAGCGTGCATCTCTCCAGGCCAACTGCTGGAACCAAACTCTGGTCCTGAATCCTGAGTTACCAAGCCCATCTGACTGGGGCTGGACAAAGGAGGCCTCTGGGTGGCACCCTCTTTGGACGACACTGCCAGAGGCATCAAAATCTTGCCACGAACTGATCCACTGCAACTGCAAGAAAGGATGTACCGGCCGCTGCAAGTGCACCAAGGCTGCACTCAAGTGCACTGCATTATGTGCATGTTCGGGAGACTGTTAGGTGCAATCAGACACCTTGACATTTATGCGTCTATATGGATAATGCGTCTGTATTACATGTACCGGTATGTACTATACATGTGTCTGAGGTCACTGACCTCACTGTACTTTAAGCTTATAGCCTTTGTTCAGTGCACATTAAAAATTAAAGTGCAGCAGATAATCATAACATACCTTTCTAATGATTCCCAAAACGGACAAACTGCACCAGAATCGTGAAAAAATGTAATTGAGGTCATTGACCTCTCACGGTCCTCAGAGGTCAAATCTGCCTTACCTCCCGATCTGAAAATGAAGCTTATGGCATGTACTAACACTGGTAGAAATTTCATGCTTTAGTCATAATTTGCACAATTCTTATGATATGAGAGATTATCAGCTGTACTATATATCCAAACACATGTTAAGTCACAGAGGGTCAAAATACAATACATGTAGAAACATTCCAGTATTTCAGTATAATATTTTTCTTGATTGACCTTGATAGATGGGAGAAGGTATAGGCTGGCTCTTCATTCTCATAGTGGCTCTCATACATTAGAAATATACCTTCAACTAATCTTGATAGATGGAAGAAAGTATGGGCTGGCTCTTCATTCTAATAGTGGCTCTTATACTTTCGAAACATACCTTCCAGTAATCTTGATAGATGGGAGAAGGTATAGGTTGGCTCATCATTCTAAAGGTGACTCTCATACATTCGAAATATACCTTCCAGTAATCTTGATAGATGGGAGAACGTATAGGTTGGCTCCTCATTCTAAAGGTGACTCTCATACATTAGAAATATACCTTCCAGTACTCTTGATAGATGGGAGAATGTATAGACTGGCTCCTCATTCTAATAGTGGCTCTCATACATTAGAAATATACCTTCCACTAATCTTGATATATGGGAGAAGGTATAGACCGGCTCCTCATTCTAATAGTGGCTCTCATACATTAGAAATATACCTTCCAGTAATCTTGATAGATGGGAGATGGTATAGACTGGCTCCTCATTCTAATAGTGGCTCTCATACATTAGAAATATAACTTCCACTAATCTTGATAGATGGGAGAAGGTATAGACCGGCTCCTCATTCTAATAGTGGCTCTCATACATTAGAAATATACATTCCAGTAATCTTGATAGATGGGAGAAGGTATAGGCTGGCTCTTCATTCTAATAGTAGCTCTCATACATTAGAAATATACCTTCCAGTAATCTTGATACATGGGAGAAGGTATAGGCTGGCTCCTCATTCTAATAGTGGCTCTCATACATTAGAAATATACCTTCCACTAATCTTGATAGATGGGAGAAGGTATAGCCTGGCTCTTCATTCTAATAATGGCTCTAATACATTCGAAATATACCTTCCATTAAGCTTGATAGATGGGAGAAGGTATGGGCTGGCTCCTCATTCTAATAGTGACTCTCATACATTAGAAATATACCTTCCACTAATCTTGATAGATGGGAGAAGGTATAGGCTGGCTCCTCATTCTAAAGGTGACTCTCATACATTCGAAATATACCTTCCAGTAATCTTGATAGATGGGAGAAGGTATAGGCTGGCTCTTCATTCTCATAGTGGCTCTCATACATTAGAAATATACCTTCCACTAATGTTGATAGATGGAAGAAAGTATGGGCTGGCTCTTCATTCTAATAGTGGCTCTAATACATTCAAAATATACCTTCCAGTAATCTTGACAGATGGGAGAAGGTATAGGTTGGCTCATCATTCTAAAGGTGACTCTCATACATTCGAAATATACCTTCCAGTAATCTTGATAGATAAGGGATGGTATAGACTGGCTCCTCATTCTAATAGTGGCTGTCATACATTAGAAATATACCTTCCACTAATCTTGATAGATGGGAGAAGGTATAGACTGGCTCCTCATTCTAATAGTGGCTGTCATACATTAGAAATATACATTCCACTAATCTTGATAGATGGGAGAAGGTATAGACTGGCTCCTCATTCTAATAGTGGCTCTCATACATTAGAAATATACATTCCAGTAATCTTGATAGATGGGAGAAGGTATAGGCTGGCTCCTCATTCTAATAGTGGCTCTCATACATTAGAAATATACCTTCCAGTAATCTTGATAGATGAGAAAAGGTATAGACTGGCTCTTCATTCTAATAGTGGCTCTAATACATTCTAAATATACCTTCCAGTAATCTTGATAGATGGGAGAAGGTATAGACTGGCTCTTCATTCTAATAGTGGCTTTAATACATTAAAAATATACCTTCCACTAATCTTGATATATGGGAGGAAGGTATAGGCTGGCTCCTCATTCTAATAGTGGCTCTCATACATTAGAAATATACCTTCCAGTAATCTTGATAGATGGGAGAAGGTATAGGCTGGCTCCTCATTCTAATAGTGGCTCTCATACATTAGAAATGTACCTTCCAGTAATCTTGATAGAAGGGAGAAGGTATAGGCTGGCTCCTCGTTCTAAAGGTGACTTTCATACATTAGAAATGTACCTTCCAGTAATCTTGATAGATGGGAGAAGGTATAGGCTGGCTCTTCATTCTAATAGTGGCTCTAATACATTAGAAATATACCTTCCACTAATCTTGATAGATGGGAGATGGTATAGACTGGCTCCTCATTCTAATAGTGGCTCTCATACATTAGAAATATACCTTCCACTAATCTTGATAGATGGGAGAAAGTATAGACTGGCTCCTCATTCTAATAGTGGCTCTCATACATTAGAAATATACCTTCCACTAATCTTGATAGATGGGAGATGGTATAGACTGGCTCCTCATTCTAATAGTGGCTCTCATACATTAGAAATATACCTTCCACTAATCTTGATAGATGGGAGAAGGTATACACAGGCTCCCTCATTCTAATAGTGGCTCTCATACATTAAAAAGTATACCTTCTAGTAATCTTGATAGATAGGAGAAGGTATAGGCTGGCTCCTCATTATAATAGTGGCTCCCATACATTAAAAATATACCTTCCAGTAATCTTGATAGATGGGAGAAGGTATAGGCTGGCTCCTCATTATAATAGTGGATGAAGGTATAACCCATCTCATTATTCTAATAGTGGCTCTAGTACATTAGAAATATACCTTCCACTAATCTTGATATATGGGAGGAAGGTATAGGCTGGGTCCTCATTCCAGTTGGACAAGAGTGGCTCTAATACATCAGAAATATACCTTCCAGTAATTTTGATAGATGGGAGAAGGTATAGGCTGGCTCTCCATTCCAGTTGGACAAGAGTGGCTCTAATACATCAAAAATATACCTTCCAGTAATCTTGATAGATGGGAGAAGGTATAGGCTGGCTCTTCATTCCAGTTGGGCTGGTCCTCAATGGCTGGGTTCTCCCACATTGATTCATCTATTACAGGAGGCACCCATTGCGTTTTGGGTGGATTCTTCATCTCCTCAATGGGATCCACAATCCGTATACCTGAACATAAACTACTGCTACAATTATCATGGCCAGGCTAACTCCTAAAATTGCTACCAATTTATTTGTACTGATAACTGTAATATTCATCAATATTTTCATACATATACCTCCAACAGTTAATTCAAAATTTACCGTGCTTATTGTAGAGAGCAAGGACTGAGTAAATAGGATTTAACGTCATTTACAACTATGTTTCAGTCATATCATGATGGTGCCTACATATGTGCCAGGACATGACAGCGCCCACAGTGCCTATTATCCTGAACACTGATCAGCCCAGCCAGTACAGCACCTGGTCACCCAACCAAGTATTGACCGGACACAATGTTGCTTAACTTCGGTGATCCAACGAGAACCGGTGTGCCCAACGTGATACGCCGTACTTGTAGAGACAAAATACTACCTGAATCTTTCCAGTTAATGGAGTATGTGTATGCAAATATCAGAACTCAACAATAGTGGGGACCTTTACACACTTTCATGGCATTCCCTACTTACAAGCTATTGCCCTGGATGAACAGAAAGCAGATAATATCCAGGGCATCGCCTATTGAGGATGGGCATTGGGAGTGAACAACGCCCTCTCATTGCCCAAATGTATGTTATTTTTCCTATATACATGATGTTGGACAGCACAGTACTGAACTCGTCAATATGTAAGCATAGGAAACAACCACTTCTCAAGAAATCTTGACAATGCCCATATTCCACACATATCCACATATATATTTTTTGCAGCTACATGGATACAATATAAGAGGTTTGCACCTTTTTCTTCCAGTTCTCCCACAACTGCTACAGGTCTGGGTTTTTTGAGAACACCCCTTCTTCTCCACAGGTCCTTGATAGCCCTTTTCATAAGGATGGCTTGTAAGTTGGCCGTCAGTCTCATCTTCGCCGGCTGTCATGCAATCTTAGAAATAACTTTGTACAGTACCCCTACAATACAGGAAATTATAGTTACAATCAGTTAATAGGTACTGTAAAAACATGACTACAACCTCACAGATGTCTTCTGTTTGTGGTAATAGCTCTCTCAATAAGTGAGCAGGTCAAACAGCTTTTATATTTTTATTTCATGTTATTCTTTGTCAGAGCCCTCGTTTGAAGACAAGGATGTCCGTTATTATAATACGGTAATTTCCCTAATTATTCACCTTCCAAATTTAATTCGAAAATGGCCGATTTTTCCTGTCATGATTTTTTCCATCCTAATAAAACGAAAACGGAGCATTTTCAATATACCAGTGAAACAATAAATTTGAACACTCCCGCTTTCGCCGCGAACTTCGTGCCGCAGAAAGTACAGTGAATATGTTAGGAGAATCGAGTATAGTATATATCGGCGTATGCTATTATTCGTAAACGCAGAGAAACAACAGGGATAATATAATCAGACTGAATGAAAGCTCGTGTGAAACACGGGCGAAGAGCATTTCCCCAGATAATTTTGTAACACATAATTTGGTACTCACAGGGCTTTAGATCTCCCGAATTTGGGCACACCCACTGTTAGGGGTGGCAACTGTTTTTAGGATGGGACAGAGGGTGGGGCACATATCCCTGGAGGATGAGCAATCAGGAATCATCGCTGGTAAAAGTGCCTCTGAGAAGGGATTTCTTCATCAATGGTCGAAACCCAGTGTGAGGCAACACCAACTTTATTTTGCGTTCCATGGGCCCACCGACATTAAAAAATTGAATAAAAATAAAATTTCAAATTGCCACTTTTATATTTCCTACGAAAGTTTGAACATAAAGATTTTAACCCCCTTTTTATTCCTGATTGTATGAATTAGGCTGTTGTATTCTATCTGATACAATGCCAGCAAATAAAAATGCCAAACAACAAAAAATAGATACCCTTCACTATAATTTTTCACTGTAAGTCAGCGAATTGTTGTTGTTGTAAAATACTGCTAATACTACTTAGGCAATAACGACATTCAATGTACATGTGTAAATCGGGAACCTTCACTGGCTGTGTTATCTATCACTCTGTCTTCGTACCCATATTTCGACAGTGATGCAGTATGTCAGAGCTAGGAAATGCAGGGTGTTTCAACAGCTCAGCCGATACAGCATGGTTTAAGTTACTGTTGAAGCATGAGGCTGTTGGAACACATGCAAAATTCGCTAAATTGTTCTGGAAGAAAAACCACAGCCACAACAAAATGACGGCAATGTTAGATTTGAAGTTTATGTTGGCAGTTAACATGCGACTTAACATACAGTCTTTGATCTTGAGAAAATAGGTCAATGTCAGTCATATTCATAGACTTCAGGTTCATCATCAGTTGCATATGTGATATCAATTTAGAATGCCTAGCTATATGTCATGTTATATCATAATATACAGTATATGACCTGAGAGAATAGATTGTCAACTGGGATAGGCTTCTAGTCAGTCACCAATTGCAAGTATTATGATTTTGGAGTGCCTATCTTCATTCCTTTAAAAATTATTGCTAATGCTAAATTTGACCTCGATAAAACAGGTGAAGGTCAGTCAATTTCATTAGGCTTCTGATTCATCACCAGCTGCATGTGCGGTATGACAAGAAAGATGAGCAGACAGAGAGACAGACAGACACGGAAAATTCAGTTCATTTTGGGGCATCATTACATATCATCTTCAAAGTCTAAATATTCTGTCAAAATTCACAAGAACACACCATTTTACTTCAATTATAGAGAAGAAAAGCAACTCCAAGTAGGAATCGCAATTTTATTCTGTATATTTCGCTATTAGTTATAGCATCTTCAGCAATGAACAAAGTTACAAATAGATTCATTATATACGCACAGTATATATACAAGGCATAAATGTGATCTTAGCCAGTAAGCATTTATGAATAGGTAAAGCCAGTAAAATATATCAGGTTGGACAGATATTAAAATGCTGTCATTTTCAGAAATTGTTAAATGTTAAGCGATAACCTGACAGTAATCTACAAATGGTGTGATTCAGGTGATACAATACACACTCTACAATGTTGTAACTCGCATTGGGAATATACTACAATTATGAAACATGCGAGTTACAACATTTGTAGGTTTTCATCAATTCTGATGTGGATTGCCAAGTAAATTATAAAATTCCAAAATTCATGACATGTAGAAATATTCAATGTAGGTACCTACATGTACCCACTATATCACCATACTTTATTCATTTGTGTACAGTTTACTTAGTTCTTGCCAAATAAGCAGATTATGTATTGTTTTCATCAATTACAGCATGTATTGTATCACCGGAATCACACCACTTGTAGATCACTGTCAGGTTATCACTTAACATTTAACAATTTCTGAAATTCCGTCCAACCTGACTGACATAATTTACTGGCTTACCTATTCATAAATGTGTATTGGCTAAGATCACATTATGACTTGTATATATATACTGTGCGTCTGGAGCTGTTTGTAACTTTGTTCACTGCTAAAGATGCTAGAACTAATAGCGAAATATACAGAATGAAGTTGGCATCCCTACTCAGAGCTGCTTTTCTTCTCTATTATTGGAAAATCATCGGTGGTTCCAATGGATTACTTCAATTAGATATACCTGTAAAAATTTCCCAGGTGGGATGTGCCATATAGCAGGTGTGTACAAGTTCCACTTCAAAAATCTTTCTACTTTTACAGTTAAAAACATAATTATCAACATCTGTAACTATGCTGTAAAACTGCAATGGTATGTGCAATTTCACATTTCCATTTTCAAATAAATTCTGGGGACCGCCACATAAAACAAGAAAATTAGCATTTACTGAGTGATAATTTGTGATTCTAATTTGTATTCATTGAACATTGACCAGAATGCATCCCCAGACATCTGGAAGCCCAGGGCTTCACAGCCACTGGAGACTAAAGAAACGGGATCAAGTTATTATATTGGTAATGGAGAGAGAAATAGCACTGATTCTGGAATGAAGTGTTTACTTTGTTGACACAAGCAGTCTACTAGTCCACTTATAACTGCATTATGCAATAAGTCAAACATTACAGGTTTTATCACCTGAATGGTCAACATACAGGCCTACATGTACAATACGAGACTTGAAAGGTGAAGCAGAATATCAGTGTTATAGTATGTCTATTTGACCAAAATGGCCTGGCTTCAAGCTCACTTGAATCCTTGCAATTCTCCATACTGACCATATTGATGGCAGCATATCTTCTCTGACTGCATTTTCGTTATGTGTGTAACTTAGCAGGGGTTGATATAGGCTAATCCATTTTTGAACCATATTGTTAATAAAATTAGTAATTGTAAAAAAGAACTTATAATGAGATATAAATCAAGCATTATGTTGATGGGCTGCAAATCCGTATGGGAGGTGGCCCTTCAATTTCAGTCAAAAAAAATGCAAACCTTTCAGTCCTTTGAAATCTTTTGTCTGTCTGACAATAAATTTCATGAAATGCCAATAAATTGTGTGATATACGTTTACTGTCTATAGTGCCACCCAATGATGAACAATATCACGAAACTACATGATGAAGCAAAATCCTCGGATGTGGCCTGGGGAATGTAGATATTGGACACAAGTCAGGTGAATTTCAAGTATTACAAAACAATGGCCATTTGGCTTACAAGGGATGTGAATTATAACACTGGGAATGTTATCTTCATGTTCAGCAAACTTGAATTACTTTTCCCCTGATTCAAAGAAGTAAATGTCCATTTTTGTGACAAAAAAACAAGCAGGTGAAATCTAAAGCCCTAGGGAGATGGCACATAAAAGTTGAACGGAAATTTTTTTATCATGATAATGGTTATGGAGGTTTTGACGTTAAGTCAGATAATTGAGATTTTTCATTTAAATAGCAATTTGGTTCGCACCAAAAGAAAATTATCATGTCGGCAATCCTACATTTATGCTTGACAACATGGAATAAAACAATCTTTAAATATTTCTCCAAGTGAAAGGTAAATTTTTATTTCACAAAAAACTTGTTCTTTTGAAATGCAAAAAACGTGCCTTTATAATTATGCCAGCTACACCACAACCTTTTCAGCACATTGCCTATCCTTCAAGACCATTGTAATAAAATTTCATAGAAATCAAACAAGTCGTTCCGACAAAATTGTCACGGAAAGGTTTACCTATGCTCTGACTACAACGCCACCTAGCGGTGAGCATCGACTATCGAAACACAACCAGGCAAATTCCCCAGGCATAAGGAGATAGCACACAAAGTTTGACCCGAAAATATTTAACGGTTTCAGAGATATTCATATTTAAAGTCACGGCGGCGGCGGCGGCGGCGGCGGCGGTGGCGGATCCGGCGGAGCCGTTTCTCAAGAAAACATAACAGCATCCACTTTGTGGAAATGCTCTAATTAGTATTACTTACAGAAAATAAATTGATTCAGTAAACTCGGCAGTCCCGTACTTTTATCCTAACTTGATCGCGTTTCGCCGCAGTAGGGGGAAAATATATACGGTGGTCTCCTGCACGTAGTTGAGTGTCTGCACACAGCCCGCTATTGAATCCTTGTTAAGTTTCCAGCATCCGTTTAGTCATATTATCACACAACTATGTAAACACCAATATTTTCAAAACCGATCAATTAAACTGTGAATATAAACGTAGAGTCTAAAAGTACAGATATAAAGTGCTACTTTCATTAATACGAAAGGATATCAGAGTACCAGTCTTTTAAATGAACTATGATAGAGATATCAAACATAATACACGGTAATAAATAGATCACAACGATCACGGTGAAGCGGTCCGTCATTTTGGATCTTCCGAGAAAATCAGTGCAACATATAATTCGAACACAAGCGTTTTTCTGGAATTGCTCGACAAATAATTCGAAAGTACCCAATTTTTGGAGCTGCGAGCTTCATCCCTGCATCGCGAATTATTAGGGAAATTACCATACCAAAAAAGTTATTAAAAAGAGATCATTGTCTCCAGGGTGAAGTGAGGGGATGCTCAGGTATTGACAGTTTCATTGATTTTAACATGTTTTAATATTATCTGAAGAATTAGATTCTGTATCTATGAAAGCCATGTGAAAAAAACAATAGAATTCTCAAAGGAAAGGTGTTAACCTTCCGAGTTTTACAATGGAATTTGGGAATGAAGATGCTGTGCAAAGTTCTGCTGAGTTTGTTGTTGAATTCAATTTACTTCATACAAAGACAGTACTTACTACAACATCAAAATTGATATCCTTCCAGTGGACGTAGGGGTGGGAAGAGGTCTGTGGATTATTATTTTTTAAGTTAAAGTCTATTCCCATTCATAGGTTTAAAACCAATAAATTTTGACATGGAATACAAGCCCATCGCCAGTGGAAATCATGGTGTGTATAAATATGCAATCTCCTAAATGTAGAAATTAAATATGTACATACGGTCATGTGTTTGTATTATTGGTCTTCTATTTTAATAAATTTAATCACCTCAATATTTTGGAGTGATTGAAATGATTGAATTATTACATATTTCATCGTACATGTGAATATGCCATACAGCCTCTGCAATTTGCCAGAATCTATGAAATATAACTAGAACTTCAAATTATCCTGCATCCGGATATGGATTCACTGGACAATATAATGTTCAGTCTTACATTCGTACTTTCCACCACTTGGAAAATCCTGGCAGTAGGCTTGGAAATAATGGATTAATTTCTCTGATTTCTCCATGATGGGTAGTCCGACATGCAGCCTCAACATGATAATAAATTAATTTTGATTTATAAATGTTAAAAGTTTATGTCTGCGCCAAGCAACATATTGATCCATGTATTTGATTGCTCTATTCTCATGGGGGCATTGTTGTCATTCTGTATTACATGCGCTTTAAAATTAAGCCATCAGCAGGATAACCCACTTGCAGGAGAAAGTAGGTTACATACTGGACTGATCAGTGTCCAGCATAATAGGAACTGTGGACACTCTCGTGTTCTGGCACATGGAGGCACCGACGTGATACGACTGAAAAATGTTGAAAATGATGTGAAATCCTACTCACCAACACCATACAGCGCGGACATGTTGAAATTTCTCCATTTGCGAAGAAAAGCTTTCGGGAATATGATTTATGACTGAAGGTGTAGTTCATGTCTTTTGTTTAATATTGTAATGAAGATGAGCTTTACCAACTTCATAAGTATTCCATGGATAATATGGAGTTGATATCATAGATGTTTGTCAGTCAGGCCCCAGCATCCAGCAAATACATGGTCATGGATTGAAATGCTGCTTGTGCCAGACCCAACATTCATTCTTTCTTAAAAATATTGATTATCATGTTGGGGCTGCATGTCAGACTACTTAAATCCAGGACAATAGCCCTATAGACAAAAGCCCCAATGCAGGGCATGCATTTACCATAAAACTTTGTTAGACCAGCGGGCCGGTGGATTTCATTATACAAAGCTAAAATTCTTGAATTATAACAAGCCAGTTGGGCTGGTTAGCTAGTTCTAGAATTAAATTTAGCCAGCCAAGTTCTAAATTCACCAGCCACGGGCTACAGGGCTTGTGGGAATTTCGAGCCCTGCAATGAACAAAAGCCTTACAGCAGACAAAAGCTCCAGTGGACAAAAGCCCTAAATTATTATTTAAGGTGGAAGTGCAGTACAATTAGTTCATGGACGCCTGTAAATGTAATAAAATGAGAGTGCAAGCATGATACACAACAATTCAGGAGAAACCTACCATTATGACTTTTAGCCCACCTACATTATTACACAGTATATGCAAGAAGCTTTAAAAACAGCAAAAGAAAGTTTACCAAACAAATATTGGTAAAGGCGATTAATCTTTAACCATGAAGTTGACAATTAATTTTTGACCATTTCCCCAAGTGCTGTATATTCATGTTAAATTATACAAAAATACATTTGGGAAATCATTTAAAATTCATTGTCAACTTCATGGTAAGAAAAACAATCACTTTTACCAATATATGTACGGTAAACTGTTTTTTGAAGTTTGCAGGAGCTTGTTCCATATTGTTTATAATTTAGATGGGCCGAAAGTGATACAGCCATAGCATACTTGGGACATTTTATGTGAGTTTTGTGGGTTTAGAAATGGTAGTCTCACTTCCCCATGTAAGTAGCAAATACTGGAGCACATTTTATTTTTTAATATGTGAATTACATGTTCTTCCTATTTAATCTGCAAGGGCCTTAGATCAAACATTCATCCACAACCAGCCTGCTCTAGATTATACATGTACATGTTATGCTAGGTAAAAGCACCTGTACCCGAAGTCATTTTCTCGAATTGAATAGAACATGTATGGAGTTATTTCAGCTTGTTCACTAACATTCACTGGATGGGTATCATCCACTTACAGCTACATGAATCTGATGACCAGTACCTAGCTGTTGCTCTGCCATAAACTGACCAGCCCCATCTCTGTACTACTTCTAAAACCCTGGGTTTTCCATGTTCAGGGAAGGAATTATTGTGGGGTTATTTCACCTTTCAACATACACATGGTGAGGTGTGCTGCATGATGTGGGGAACATTTACAACCAACTGGTGAGTTTACACTAAAAATTTTGATTTTCAATCACAGTCTGAATGCTGAATGTGTTTTCATGGTATCCAGGTAATACATTTCTTGTCATTTCATTCTTCTTTGACATGGGCAAAACATATTTTCAAGTTTTCTTGAAGTATTTCTGGCTCAAATGGAGAATTGATCTTTTGACTTTGCCATTTCTCAGACAGCCACTATGGCCGACTGGACTATGGCTTCCCCCCCCCCCCCCTTTATAGTTGTTTCATGCTTGCACTCTTAATTATTTAACATTTACACAAGTCCAGAAACTGATTGCTCTATTGCATTGTCATCATCTTCACGCATATGCTTCTCATTTTTACAAAATATTCCGTAACAAACAATTCACTTTACTAACACCTTGAATAGTGGTTTGGGGCTTTTATCCGCCGAAGCTTTTCTCGGTTGGGATATTGTCCGTGGGGCTTTTACCCCCTGGAGCAATCATCAGATCATGTGCAGATGGGTCTGGATTAAACAATTTCTGGTCAAGTCCAATACCGTAATCAATCAATCAGGTCAATGTATCAGCTATTCACTAGGTTATCATGCTCTACAATGGCCCAATCTCGTGTCTGACAGGTTTCATTGCCCCCCTCTCCTGAATCTGACAACCAACACTGACCAAGGCTATGTTGTTGTTGTTGTTGTTGAATATATCTGTATATTGCAACTTGCAGAGCGCTCAACAGTAGTTCACAGCTAAGTAGTCATAACCGATACTCGGCCCACAACAGTAAATGTCGGTACCGAATTACATTACAGAATAAATTCCGCAATAGTGCTGCAACAGAAGTTTAAAATAGGAAATGATCTGATAATTTGGATGAAATTGCAGATTCTCGAAAATACAACCATGTGCAAATTGGTGCATACAAAAACTAGGATCTATCGCGTATACCGGAAATTCGATTTTAAGACAAACCAGCAATGACATAAGATGAAATTATACAACGTGATATGATTTATTTATTTATTTATTTATTAACAGCCCTTTGATGCGATATTACATGAATCATGCAACTGTGCATTTTTATAACGTTTTATAAAAATCCATTTTTCGCTAATTTTCCATTAACTTTGAGATCCTACATTTATATCCGTCCTAAGCATCTTCTGTACAGGCGAGTAGGAAATTTGCTGAATCGGATCTGAAGATGGTGAGGAAATTTTGCGTATTTCAGAAGGATTTTGTTGTTAGATTGGTCATTTCAATAGACAAAACAATACTCCCAGTTTGCCACACCTGTCTTTATCCCACAATTGTATAGCATTTACTATTCAACAGGTCATGGATAATATCCCAAATGGGATGATATCCTACATGGGATATTTTTTGATATCCCAACTGGGATATATGACAATAAATGTATCTGTATTTACCAGGTACATGGAGTATGAACACCAAGTAGTATATGCATTTACACGAAGTGAAATGAGCTTCCAAAAGATCCAAATCACAAACTCTACAATTGTCCCATATTTGTCTCCTGAGCACTTTCAGCTTATGTCCAGGTTATAGTATGCGGTGTTGTTGTTGTTGGCCATTATGATATTTTTAGAGAAAGTTGGCTATGAATTGATTCATTCTAAATCATAATCAATATATATTAACAATCACTACTGGATACCTTGATAAAAGTACTTTTTCTGATAATTTTGTCAAGAAGATAAAATTGCACGTCAACAAAATTGAGTGAGGTTTTGGGTACGACACGAGGCATGTTGCTTAGTTTATTTCATGATGAACATGTCCATTTCCAAACCCTGTCCGAGGATGTCTGGGTTTGCCAACTGTGGACAATACTTTCATCAGATGTCCCATTTGGGATATGGGGGAATATCTCAATTGGGATATTATATCCCATTTGAGATATATATCCCATTTGGGATATTATCCATGACCTGTTCAACAGTTCAATATTCACGTTTCACAATGCTCACACCGCAAGACCATGCTCATGATGATGATCTGATAATGCTGCAACCTGTTACACTGTTACTTTACCTGTTTACTCCCACCAGATAACAGACTAATGTACCATAGCATTCGACTGATGACAAACATAGTTAATTCTGTTTACACATACGTCACTGGTACACTCTTAGTTGAACCATGGAGCTAAATCGACATTTGATTTTGTGATATTGACAACATTTTCAATATAACAAAATTAAATTAAATGTCAGTAGGCAGGGTTTAGCATTTTGAGCTAGAAAACTCTCTGGTGGGCATAAATTTTCTTTGCCCACCAGATGCCATATATCAAATGACATTGGACAGACCCAGAGTTTCTTGTTTTTGTATAATATCCGTAAATCCGCTCATAAACAGATGCATATTACATGTACATGTAGCTAAGAACAGGAACATCAATGTCAAAGGAATATATTAGCATCCGATGGCTTGATGATACTACCATCATGACCATAGTCCGCTGGCCCTACATATGTACATCATCAGGCCTCTCAATTTATAATTTTGCCAAGGCATGAGATTTGAGTATATCCGCCAAGGAGGTTCGAGCCCTGCCAAAAATGTGAATTTCTAGGTGTCATTTGCTACAATTTTTTACATTTTTGTTTCATATAACAAACAGCTTACAATTATACATTACACCGTTCACAGAGACTATAAATTATTATGGATACTTTGAAACTAAGTCTAGGAAAATTTTGAAATTGCCGACTCCTTTTTCCGCAAACTGGAGCAATTTTGAACGATTCTTGGGTATTTTAGAAATAATTTCTTCAGATGCGTGAGATTTTGATAAAGCTGCCTGAGAGCATGAGACTGATGCCAAATGCATGAGTCTCGCGCCGAATTCGTGAGAGTTGATAGATCTGCATCACTCATCATGCCAATATGACATATGGGTACCGACAATCCGACATCCCCCTATCCCCACCTGACATATTCCCCCTGTGATGTATTGCCCCCTCTGGTTTATTCTACCTGAACATATTCTCCCCTTGATATATCTCTAACCATATATTCTATTCCTGGGACCTATTCCCCTGTGATAACTGTCCTACAATCGGCTAAAAATAACATGATAAAAAAACAACAACAGACCAATCACTAACCAGGTCATGAAGTTGGAATTAGACAAACATAAATTAAACTCCTGTGGCATAGGACATAGCTTATAGATATTCCTGCTCACCCTCTCTCAGTCCTAAAATACCGAACTATAATTATGATTATTATACAGCTATGTCCTTTGATCCAATCAAATCATTCCAAACGCGCCACGTGTCCGTACAATACCCAAAGTCATATTGGATCCCAAAATGCCGTATTGAATTCATATTGTACGCTTTGTAAGGGAGGTAACTGTTTTTGTTATGGCGTCGAAATGAAGCTACAAAAGTCAAAAAACCTTCTATTTTCTCGCTTGATCATCTAGGAAACTTAAATATCATTATATATCTAAATTCAAAGTAACATTACCCAGTCAGTCAAATTTGTCTCAAATGGAGTTCGGAAAGTATAGAGACTGATAATAGATTTACATCTGCAGAATTACAGATTTGGAGTCGATTGGATTCTAGGAATTTACGGGTCCTGTTGTTGAATTTATTGTTATAGTTGAATGGTATGTTGTTTTATCTAACAAAACTATATTGATTCAAACATAATGAAAAATCAATGATAAATAATTTAGTTCAATATTTTGATGACCTGTATAAATAGGTCATTAAACAGTGCTTTGTACAATATGGACTGGTATTGTACTCGTCCATGTTGTGATGTCAACCCGTATTGGACTCGGCGTCTCGTCCAATACGGGTTTTCATCACAACATGGACTTGTACAATACCAATCCATATTGTACAAAGCACTGTATAATAACCTAATATTATTCTCAATAGAATTAGATACCGGTATTCAGTTGGTGATGCATTAGTTCTTTTATAAATGGCCTTAACATTATCATTATTACTTTCAAATATATGCAAAGATGTATTTCCAAGACATTAGCTGAACTATGATGGGTTGTTGATCTATGCTTATACTTCATGTGATTTGTCTATGATGTAAATATCTTTCTAGGGCTCACCATATTAATATGAAGAAGTCCTTGGTCCTGGCACATATATGTTGATTGGAGCACATATACAGAAATAATGGCTTTACAGACAGGAAGAGGTTTAATGACCTTGTTATTGAACTTTGGTACGAGGACCTCCTGGGGTATAAGATTATGTGTTTCTAGAACTTTTACCAGAAGTTCAAGTACTGGTATCACTTATGTTTCTGGGACAAAGCTTGGAATGAACATCCAGAAGAGAATGAAACAAACAGGCTTCAACACTGACAATGGGACTGATGAGTTACAGGTGGATTCATATGCAGAGTATTTCACAGATGACAGCATCACCAACATTGCCTCTGATATACTTGCCAAAGCCTCCACCAAAGATGTAATGGTAAAGGCTGTCACTATTGCAGCAGTTAAGGCCTATGTCAAAGAATTGCTCCTTGTAGGGTGGACTCCAGCAATGGTGAAAGAAGTTTTCATCTCATGTCCTAATTTTTTTACTCAATCAAAGCAGAAAACTTCGAAAGTTCTTGAACTTTTGACTGCACATGGGTTCTCTAATGAGCAGATTGCGATGTTAATGAGCAGTGGTGTAATGGTTAGTCTAACTGATAAGAGTTTCTCTGAGAGCATGTCAACTTTGAGGAAGATCGGAGTTGAGGACCAAGAGCTGCAGAGGTTGGTTTCTTTCTTCCCAGATGTACTTCTGCTCAATTCAAGATCAGTGGAACAACGGGTAACTGATTTGAAAGCCATGTTTAAAGCTGATGACATAGTTCCGATCATTTTCAGATCTCCAAATATTCTATTTGACGAGTGGGGGATAATTCATCAGAAATTTCACTATGTGTTTTGGGTGATGGGTATAAAGCAGAGGCAGATGGTGTCTTCACAACTATTCAGTCACTCTCAGGAATACATCATGATTAGGCACAAGTTTGTCGAGAGAACAGGCTTCTACTCAAAACCAAGAGACAAAGATGAGTACCTCAGAAGAACCAATCCTAAGTTAAGAGAGATTTTGGATACATCCGATGAAAAGTTTGCCCAAATGTTTGGAGGCATGACAACACAGGACTACAAGGCATTCTATGACATGTTGGAGAGAGAAATTAACTCACAGATGTCTGAAGAAGATTATGATGACATGTCTGACTGAATATTGACCAAGGTGGTTAATATTGAATCTGAAAGTGAACATTGAGTCTGACAGTGAACATTTAGTAAGACAGTGAATTTTTAAGCTGACGATGAATATTGAGTCATAGTGAATATTGTGTCTGGCAATATTGAGTCAGGCAGTGAACATTGAGTCTGACAGTTAACATTGAGTCTGACAGTGAATATCGAGTCCGACAGTAAATATGGAGTCTTATTTTGAATATTGTGCCTGTCGATGAATATTGGGCCTGGCAGTAAATTTTAAGTCTCCCAGTGAATAGTGAACCTAATGGTGAATATTGAGCCTGACACTGAATATTGAGCCTGATGGTGAATATTGAGCCTGTCAATGAATATTGGGTCAGTGAATATTGTGCCTGGCAGTGATTATTGACTTGAGCCTGTATGACAGTGAATATCAAGTCGGACATCGAATGTTGAGCCTGACAGTGAATGTTGAGCCTGACAGTTAATATTCAAGCTGACGGTGAATATTGAGCCTGATGATGAATATTGAACGTGACATTGAACTTTGTGCCTGGCAGTGAATATTGAGCATGGCATTGTGTATATCGGGTTAGACCTTGAATGTTGAGCCTGACAGTGAATATTGAGTCTGACTGTGAATATTGAGCACAACAGTGAATAAGGAATCTGACAGTGAATAATTAGTATGAATATCAGTCTATCTTTCTTTGTGACAGTGCTGTTTTATTAATTCTGAGGAACTACTTTCAGGTAACAGTTCTCTCATGATTATGTTTGGTGCATTGTCTAAGGCCAGAAATAAAGTGCTTGCATTATAAGTGCTTACATCTAATAAACTGGTTTGATAATTGTGAATAAAACTATCCATTTGGTCTTGTAAATCTTATTTCCTATTTCACTCTTTCTAAAATTGTGAAATATAGGTTAACTATTTCCTATGATTATTGCTTAGAGAATGGTAGACTTGTACAATACCAACTATCCTGTCAGATTCTGTGAATGCCACTTCCTCTTTGTCAATTTTGGTCAGGTTAACCAGTCAAATGACAAAACTATCAATCCTGGTTTTGATTAAGCCTCACATTATAACCACGAGGAGTCTAGGAGTCCTTAGGGCCCCCTTGTATACAAATCAGTTCCTTTGCAGGTGCACTTGTTGCATAATGGCCCCAACAGGCCTGGTAGGGTTAAATGTTCAATAGTTGTCCGTCTGTTGTGTTTGGTTTTTCTCTGAGGTGTTTTGCCAGTAGGTACCATGTATTATAGACCAGTGGGAAGAGAACCACTGGGTCAACATGTATCAAGGTGTTGTCTCAGTAGATACCACATCAAGGCGTAGTGCCAGAAGGTACCATAAGGTGTTGTCTCCGTAGATACTATATCAAGGTGTTGTGTCAGTAGGTACCACATCAAGGCGTAGTGCCAGAAGGTACCATGTATTAAGGTGTTGTCTCCGTAAATACTATATCAAGTTGTTGTCTCAGTAGATACTACATCAAGGCGTAGTGCCAGAAGGTACCATGTATTAAGGTGTTGTCTCCATAGATACTATATCAAGGTGTTGTCTCCGTAGATACTACATCAAGGCGTAGTGCCAGAAGGTACCATGTATTGAGGTGTTGTCTCCGTAGATACTATATCAAGGTGCTTGTGTCAGTAGGTACCATATTAAGGTTTTTGTGCCAGTAGGTACAGTATTGAGGTGTTGTGCCATTAAGTAACGTAATGGATTGTACCCAATAGCCAAATACTCAATCTAGTCTTATTTGTAATGGAATAACCGACGTTCACAAAGTTAGACCGCGGTTCGCAGTTCGTTATTCGAGGGGACCAGCAATTATTTTTTCAGATATGGAATTTTTTTGATTATGAGTACTTTGAACTTCAAACTCTGCATAGCAAGAGAGAATGTCATGCTCAATATCTTTGCATATTCATATCCCAAATCTGACGCCAGGGGGCGCTGCTAGGGGCGCTGCTATGAGTCACTGAATGACTGGTCCCCGCAAATAACGAACTGCGGTCTAACTTTATGAACGTAATAACTGTCTCTTAATATACCGATAACGTTATAAACTTCATTGGCAACACATTTGAGCTATACTATTTGCAGATGATGTTACCAACACTATGGCGTCTCCAGTGATGCAGCATGTCTTGTAAAATGATTCCACCCACAAAACAGCTTCTTGTAGTCCAAAAAGGAACTTCACTACCGCATAACCATAGAACTGTAATATCATAGAATGAATACGTGAAGAGAGTACCAGCTAGATAGAATCATCGACACTTACGAACATCATCAGTTTATTAGTCTTAGCCACAGCTGATTCCATCAATAAACTGGTATTTTTTTTGTGGGACCAGTTGTGGCTACATTGTGGCAGACCCTTCAACAAGGTCATACCCCTGCAGGCAAAATTCGGTACGCTATCCCTGGTCTCTTTTTCCTTTGCAGGCTTGTAAACAAGACCTGTTTTTGAGAGAGAGTCTCTTTTTACTAGTAATCCTAGATATTTAATAAAGGCTAGGGTTGTTGGTGCTGAAGTTATCTATCAGGGCTACGTTCTCTACATAGTCCCCCTTTTATCCCTAAAAAGACTCGCTTATTTGTCTTATTTTGTGTCGATTTCAATTCCTGTTTACGCAGATTGCCGTGTGTCGACTGGACAACAACAATGACAAGCTGACCTGGCACAGACAAGTGGGGCAGACGTAAGGTTTCTTCTCTGTACGACCGCTGATATCAAGATTCAAGATTCACTTCAGTGTACTAACACCCAGTTGGGTAGAGTACATTATAACAGAATAAAAGAATCAAGTCAAGAGAAGTCTTGGTGAAGATATCAGCCACACAAGCCCTACTTGCCGATTTCAGTCTGATGATAATCGAGCCAGCGCCAGCGTCAGATTCTTCCAAGTGGAAAGTACAGCCGACTACAAGTTCGGACAAGATTTCCTGATATTAGGGAAACAAGTCCGCTTTCATCTTGGGGGACTCCACCAGTCGACGACAGCACCCGGGCTCCAGTCTCCAGCTAGCGGACGGGACCCGGGAACATCTCAATACATCGGGAGATTTCAAGACCGGGACTCCGGCCGTACATCGGGAGATTTCAAGACCGGCACTCCGGCCGTACATCGGGAGATTTCAAGACCGGGACTCCACCCGTGCATCGGGGATTTCAAGACCGGGACTCCGGCCGTACATCGGTGGTTTCAAGCCGCATTCCGAAGGCCGAAGATTTCTCCGAAAATTAAAGTCCAGTCAAGATTTGCTTCATCGGAGAAGACACAGTCACGGACCCGGCACCGGAGCTTCACTACAAGCACGGACCGGGAACAGACTTCCGAAGACAGCTCCCGTTCATCCAAGTCTCCGCAAGTCAAGAAAAAAGACATGTCCACGAGCCGAGCCCCGGCGAAGAGCCGTACCACGGAGCAGTGGGCAAGACTACAGTTCGGAGCACAGATCGGGATCATCACTCATCTTCGGAGAAGTTAAAGACATGGACCCGGACCCTGGAGGGCACGGCCTTATACAGAGCACCGGGACTCCGAGACGTCACGGCCCTACACAGAACACCTAGACGTCACGGCCCTACACAGAGTACCGGGACTCCGAGAAGTCACGGCACTACACAGAGCGCCGGGACCCCGACATATCACGGCCCTATACAGGGTGCCGGGACGCCGAGAAATCACGGCCCTATACAGAGTACCGGGACTCCGACTCCAGTCCGGCACGGCCTTACACAGAGCAGCGGGACTCCGGATCACGGCCCTACACAGAGAGGGACCCGACCATTGGAGCGAGAGTCTTCTACTATGGATAAACCTAAAGTCCAGAGCCGGACCCCGGAGCATAGGACGGCTCGGACCTATGCAGAACGCCGGGAGTCGGCTTCCAAGACGGCATGGCCCTAGACGGAGCGCCGAGAATCTACCTCCAACACGGCAAGGCCCTATGTGGAGCACCGAGAATCTACCTCCAAGGTAGCACGGACTTGTACAGAGCGCCAGGAGTCAGCTTCCAAGTTCAACCTCGGAATCGGACACCTCCTTACAGTTATCGGGATTACCAGGACAAGAGACCGGCCTCCCGATCAGCTTTATCCCCGACGTTATAGACGTCGCTCCCCGGATTCCCGTCAACGTTCACGCCGTTCCAGGGATACATCCAGGAGATGCACGGATTACGATGAATGCAGTACAAGATACCATCATCGCCGGACTTAAAGATCAAGACTTATCTTTTCAAGTTCCTTTGGAGTCAAGTGCTGTTACGGGACGCAGTCACCTTCCAGCAGTACAGCTTCCTGCCACTGCCGACACTTCATCATTAGATGTCTGTGACATGAGACGATCCCGTCATCCTCCAGCAACGTAAGTATCATCTACAACGTTCTGCTTCAATACTACCCTCTTCTCGCACAGGCCCGCTTTTCCAGTCAAGAAGCAGAAACAGAGGAGGAGGAGAAGCTACCATTTGAAGTTAAGATGGCGACGCTATAGCCCTGGGTTCCAGAGATGGCTAGACCCGACGATGGCTAAGATAAGCAGTCAGATGATCCATCCCGCAAGCGAAGACGGCTTACAGTGACATCGCTTTAAGCCTTCTGAAGAAGACGATTCTGTGACATGCGCACCATCGCCGGAGTCAATCAGGGAACCTGCATCCCGGAAACCCGACCCCTACAGGACCTACGTCCTGTATGGAGATAATCTACCTTTCAAGTCTCCGAAGTCGGACCCGAATTTAGACAGACTTCTGGAATGTACCAAGACACCGACAGTTGGACTTCAAGCAAGACAAGCCTGTGTGGTACAGAACATGATGTTAACTCAACATAGGGTTACTTCATATACCGATTGGCTCCTTACAGCTGCATCAAGTTGATACAGGACCCAGACGTCAGAGAGAAAGATGGCTCCTTCAAGCTCACCGGACGGGATAGTGGTCCCCGAATCAGGGTTTGGATTCCGTCAACACAGAGCTGCCTCAACAACTACTGGCGTCAAGTTACCTACTCAACAGAGCTATTTCCGACTGCCATGGCCACCGTCAATGATGACAAGACATCACGGATGATCGGGGCACTGACACAACGCCTTTCCGGTAAAGACAAGGCAAAGGCAAAGGGCAAGTCTAACAGAGGAGGTCGCCACGGACAGTCTTCCTGTCAGAACTCAGGCAACCTACCCAAGCAAGATACTCAGAGTAGTTTCGCCCTTACAAGAGAGGACAGTTTCAAGGTGAAGAGGGAATCTTACGACCGGAGCAGGAGCAACCTCGTTCTTCGGAATTGATGGTTCTCAGCCTCACCTTCAAACCACTAGTCATCCTTTCATCCTTCCCAAGCCTAGATCCAGACTGAGGTTCCTTCCTTTCAAGTCCAAGTCAACGGACCCGTACACCGGAATAGGACTCCGGGATCAAGTCATCTCTAATCCGAAATGCGGATTCGGACTCTGGAACAGACTTGGGACTCCAGCTTCCAGCGGGATGACAGTAGAGACCGGACTAGGCGACGGAGCCGGACACCTACTGAGTATATTCGACACTACAGGATTTGGACTCCCGACTCCCGATTGTCGTCACTTCCGGCGTTCCAGAGGGCATTTCTCGAGTTTCTCCTCGACGATCACATCGGTCCAGGGATGTATCCAGGGACCCCACGGATTACGAAGAATGGAGGAGAATACTACATTCAAGCATCAGGCAGTTTTCCTGCATATGGAACCTGCAACGGGAACCAGACCATCAACGTCAGGACAGCGGCATGGCCTTCGTCACTTGAGCACAGATAGTTCAACCACCAGAGGACCGTTGGATGGAGATACAATCTACCGGTCACCCGGGACCTAGCACAGCTTGGCCGGATCCAGGTACCCCCATTACAGTTTTCAACTACAACTGTACCTGAGGGCAAGAACAAACAATCTGAAGGATGCTCGTCCCGGAACATCTTCACCCCCTTCCAGAGTGGTGATGCCGGATCCAGTTTCAAGCGAGCACAGTTGGAGAAGTTCACATTCACCAATGCGGCCTTCACAGCTTGGAGGGGTCCATTAGTCCAGCAACAGATAGCCGGCACATGGATCCCACGACAGACAAGCAACGCATCATCTTCCTTAGAGATGTAGAGCGCTAAGAGGGCAGTCCCCCCTTGGAGATTGCGGTTGCACAACACGTCAGCACTGATTACGAACGTTACAGTACGGTCGTCAGCTGCGTCAAGTTGGGGGGAGCAAGATCCCAGTCAGTGTTTCAAGAAACATCAGCACTGGTCCTAGGAGCGCAGTATCAGCGATGCCATGTCAACACCACGTGTTTCACATCACTTCAAGGTCGTCGCTGACAGCTTCCTTCAAGTCCTACAGGGTACTGCAGCGGAAGATCACTTTTCCACAGAGGCCCCGGGACCCGCAATGGCCGAACCCACACGTCTGCAAACGATCCAGAACTCCTCTGCACACCAGGGTTCTTTCCAGGGCCAATTGCACAGACGATGACAGCAGCAAGCTACCATCTACTGCACAGTTGCATCAAGCCCGGAGGATGTACTACGGCAGAGGACCCGTGGTCAACACTGCCTCTATTCCAGCAACAGCTGTTTTTTTCCTTCTTCT
Organism: Hanleya hanleyi; assembly: GCA_036873755.1. NCBI lineage: Eukaryota > Metazoa > Mollusca > Polyplacophora > Lepidopleurida > Hanleyidae > Hanleya > Hanleya hanleyi. The sequence goes on along the minus strand of JAVTVY010023132.1, from coordinate 52,495 downwards.
TCTGCATCAAGAGAGGAAATCTCAGCCAAGCACTACACAGAGGTATCACTTAGCATCATCGACGGTTGTCAAGTTGACCTCCGGAATCGACATTGGACAAGATTCCAGAATTTCGGCTTTTCTTCGGTCCTTCGCCTTACAGTCTCGCCGAACACGTCATCTGGTACTGCATTCTTACGTCCACCATTTGAGCCTTTGCAGTCAACTACAGTCAAGGCCCTGTCCTACAAGACAGCTTCCTGACAGCCTTCGCTCTACTTTCGGAGCTTCACGCAATGGAACACAGTTCCCTGACATGGCCGGCAGATTGGTCAACCAGATCTTTCATCCGATTCCGGAGTTCGTCACCAAAAACGAATCCACACGTCAGGGACCAGGTGTACAGAGACTGTACCAGATTCCAGCACTGACAGACTTCGTCGGCCTGCTGGAGGAAGATAGGCTTCTATATCCAGTCTGAGCCCTGCGGCACTATTTACAGAGAACAGATCCGACAAGAGGCTCCAGACGTCTTCTTCTCTCATCACTTCCAACCAGACGCATCGGCTAACATCAGTAAGGTCACGATCACCGTTTGGTTGAAGAAGACTACCGACTGGCTTTACCAACGCGCCATCCACACTTCTCCCCCGTTGTCAAAGACATCGTCTCACAGAACTACAGCAACTTCTGCTGACTTCTATTTACAGACATGTCTGTACAGACAGATAGGATGACTACGCTGGACCCACAGCTACAGCCCAGCGCATAGTCCACTATTCCTATCAAAGAAAAGGGGGCGCCGCTCAAGCAAGTGTTTTATATCCAGTCAGAGCCCTGCGGCAGTTTTTACAGACCCGTCAGGAGGCTGCAGACGTCCATCGACGCTCCTCCTCCTTTATCAAAGACATCGTCTCACAAGACTAGACTATAGCCAGTGTGACGTCCGGGCCACTTTGGGGAATTACAAGCGTCCGGTCCGTCATTCATAATTCAGCCGTCGTCCATTAGAGAATATCTGCGTCCATAATCCAAAGACCTATTCCATATTCCATATAACAGTATTAGCACCAAATTCAAAAAGACAATCATAGTATACATAAACATAGGCTTGTTTCCTGCAAGAGAGAAGCGGTCAACAAAAGTTATCGTTGAACGATATTGTCGACGCCTGCGCTTGGACGATGAATTCAACTTCTGCTGGCCTCTATCTACAGACAGATAGGATGACTACGCTGGACCTACAGCTACAGCCCAGCGTATAGTCTACTACTATCAAAGAAGAAGGGGGGGACGCCGCTCAAGCAAGATCCCGACAATTCAGTAAGCATTTAGAAGCAAACCATGCGGAGACGAGGGGACTTCAAGGCATCCGATGGCATCTGATTATCTGGCAATAAGTAAGCGAGCAAATGGTCGGTGCATTATCCACCTCTCGCCGTATTACTTGTAATTCCTTGAGCTCCCTACGCCTCTATACGACATGGGAATTATCAGGATATTACTAGGCATACCAGATTTTAAAATGAGAACAAGGCGTGCTCCACGCAACCCAAGACAAGACTTCAAGACCGGCTACCCAACCTCCTCTGTTGGGAGTCTGGCATACATTGATAGCAGGTGAAGATTTGAGCAATAAATATGAAACATTTAAAAACAATGTTGATATTTATTATCAAATCCAATCTGCTATCAATCTTGATTTGCCCAACCCATCCTCCCCACTTTGCTGCGGCCTTGACTCAAAACACGTCTTGCACAGCATGGGGAAAAAGAGGAAGGGCATGCGCGGAGAACACGCCATCTAGCGGACGATCGAGGGGACGATCAAGGGAGATAATTTCTTTGCATCACTTCACCTGGCGAGACATGTATCCCGGCCGAACGCCGTTTGCGTTGGAAGCCGTTAAAGATGCGACAACCCCTCAGCACAGGTATATGCTCTTCGACCTGAAGCAAGCCACCCCCGACTACCTTCGACTACGGATCGAAATCTTTCCCGGAGAGGCCCACCAGGTGTACATGCAAAAATAATGTAAACACACCCACAGTGGCTCCACCAGCTGGGGTGTGTGTTTGATGCTGGGGATAATAAAAAGAATTAATTCAACATCATGGTTGACTTTGTCTCTGAAGTGTAAGAATATTCAGGAGGTAGCCCGCAAAAGGATAAAAAGGGCAGGGTTGTGGGTTCTAGCATTAGTTGTACATTATGTCTCTGCGAGTACGGAAGCACGCCCCAACGCTCAGTGTATTGAAGACGGCCCCATCCGAGTTGGTCCGAACCATTGTACGCGGTGCAGACCCTGACCTTGTACGCTGTCTGTGCAAGATCGGGTACAACCTGTTAAAAGGCAACGTACCACTGTCTCCGGCTCGGAAGACCAAGTTGACCAAGCACAAGACAGGTCTGCGAACCCTAGTCCAGAAGCGAGTCTCTCAAACACAAAAGAAAAAGTGTTACAGAAAGGCGACTTTCTCTGGGCCATCTTAGCACCGTTGGCCGCTTCCTTGTTGGGTCCAGTATTGGGTGGACTCTTCAGCAGACAATGAACCACACGAACAAAATAGTCCTCATCGAACCACGGCTCCTTCAAAACCTCCAATCGCCATATCCCATCCCACCTACGGTAAAGACGATAAACACCCTCGATGAATAGATGCGTCAGATCTTACAAAGACCGGGGTTACGCGACAGTGAGGAAGTACAACAATACAATGAGACGCTTCAGTGGTACATGACCTTCATGGACCAATACAAAACCCTCTCTATCCCAACACCACCACCACCACGCGACAAACCACCTACCTCAGCACCGCTCCAACAGCCGCCATCAACAGGGGTACCACCTACAGCCCCACCATGGGTCGAAGACAAAGTCCTGAAGAGTGTATCTGCATCATTCAAGAAACAAGCTGGCCTGATATTACAACAGGTGAAACAGAACCCTGACATGACAGGCAAACTACTGGTACAGAATCAGGTGGTCCCCGGTACCCACATGACGGATTTAGTGCATGACCTGATGCGTCAACGCAGGTCGCACACGGATCCTCGAGGATGGGAGGTCTTTGCTCAAGGCTTGAAAGACATGCATGTAACACAGGAATTGGTGGGAACCCCCAGCGCTCGACCTGGATGCAGCGTGATCTGCAATCACTGAGTCGTGCACAACAACAGACGCGACTCCCACATACTTGGGAGCCGAGTGGGAACCGGAGTCACCACCCAAAACACCCTCACGGCGGGCACGTTCTTTTCACCCCTATTTAACATCTATGACAGGTAGCAAGTCGCCACGACGAACACGACGCCCGGTACAACCGCCCAAGGCCTGGAACAACTATTAAAACCAACAGCAGCAGCAGGAAAGTTCAGTCGCCATGTTTTACCTCACCCTACCCAGTAACAGTTCGCTCGATGTGTTTCCTGACAACACCTTGGCCAAGTGCGTGACCCAGTTACCGCAACCGTTGCATTTACCTGGACGATGGGAATGTGGACTCGTGGATATCCAATACCCTTACTCGTGGTACAACGTACGAGCCAATGAAGTGTGGTATGAGTTGACCTACGCAGGGAAAGACATCCCACTCACCCTCCCCTAAGGCCAATACGATACCCCCAAGGAGTTCATACAGGGACTGACAAGACTGTTGCATTATAGGTCTCTACGGGAGGTCACGAATACTTCAAAACCCATAAAAACCTTTCCCTTCAAGAATCATGTGGACTTCGATTACAACACACAAGGCGACAGATCATCCTCACCGCCAACGCGAGTCCTATCCTACAGCAAATGCTGGGTCTCGATTACCCAACCTACACGGGTCCATCCGAGGACCATGGCCAGATCCCGATGGATATGAAGTCGGGTATGTTACGGACTCTACGTCTACTCGGACGTGGTCGACAACCACATAGTGGGTGATATCAACACACCTCTGTTACCGGTGGTCCCCATTAAAAGACGTATGGAGATCAAGTCACCCACAGTTTCACCCACATGCTCTACCTACCCTTACGACAAACCGACATCAACAGCTATATGGACTATTATGCCCAACAGGCCGGGGGTGGCCTTCCGGTCTTTAGCGGCGCACACATGCAATGAGTACATGGGCTGGGAAACATACTCGGAAGTATCGTCAAAACGTTCTCACCCTTGGTGACGCGTGGGGTAAAAGCAATCGGCAAACAAGCGGTACGCAGTGCACTGCAAGTGGCAGGTAATGCCTTGGGGGGGGAGGGGGTACGGCACCCAAAGAAGTACTGAAACGATGGGCCCAGGAAGCGAGCGGCGTCTTGGTCGCCAAGCACAACGCACCGTGGGGAATAAAATACCTGCACCACCGAGACCACGCACCAGTCAACGACCGACCGAGCGACGACGCACATCGAAGACCCAGGATATCTTTTCTTAAAACATGTCCTTAATCCACGCAGTCCTGCCCCTCCACCAGCAGTGAATTTGATTTGTGGACCGTCCCGCCCACACAGACCAGTGCCGAACAAGCATTATGGGTGGAGCATCTCCCGCTCTGCAGCATCAACGAAACAGGGCCCATAGAGTTCACCTTCAGTAATGCGGATACGGCCTATGTGGATTTAGCCCATACGTACTTGTATGTGAAAGCCAAGATCGTCAATGGGGATGGCTCCAGAATCGTCGACAATGCCACGGTGGGCCCGACGAATCTCTGGCTGCACTCTATGTTTCAACAGGTGGATATTTTTCTCAGCGACAAACTCACCAGTGACTCGACCAACACGTACCCCTATTGAGCCTACATCGAGACGCTGTTGTCGTATGGACGAGAGGCTAAAAAATCTCAAACGGAAGGCTTTCACCGCGAACGGCGCCTCGGTGGATCTCATGGGTCGACTGCACGCAGACCTTTTCATGCAAGACCAGTACCTCTTGAACAAGATCTCCATCAAAATCCGACTGATACGGGCGCCTCCGACCTTCGCCTTGATGGCCACTGACGTAGAGGGGCATGTAGCCGTCTATAAAATCGCCATCCAAGACGCAGTCCTGTATGTCCGAAAAGTGAAACCGAATGCAACCGTTCAATTGGGACACCTCAAAGCCTTGGAAACAAAACCAGCCCAGTACCCCATTCGACTTGTGCAAACCAAAGTGTTCTCTGTGCCTGCTGGAAATTTGAGCGCCAACAAAGAAAACCTGGGGGAACTACCCAAACGATTGATCCGGGCCTGTGAGAACAATACCAGTTTCACCGGAGCCTAACCTGACCATTTCGGCATCAATTTTGTGGCCCTGCATGTGGACGGACAATAGCCTTAACACCGAAATTTGGGCTCGGGAATTTCATTCGAGCCTACCAGAGCCTGTTTACAGCCACCGGTCAAATCAACCAGGACAAAGGAAATATGATCAGTCGGGAGGACTACGCGAACGGATACACGTAGTTCTGTTTCGATCTGACCCCCACCTTAGAGAACGACCATCAGCTGGCCCTCGCCAAGCAAGGCAATTTACGGTTGGAAATCCACTTTGCACGAGCCCTCCGGACCACCGTCAATGCTACACGAGTTTGACAACATCATTCAAGTGGATAAGGCGCGCAACGTCCTGTGTGACTTTGTCACCTAACATGGATACAGACCAGATAACCACCGTGCTGGAGAATGACCCAGGGACAAGTATGGTCTTTCAAGGGGTGTTCGCTCGAGATGTGTTCCCATTAGACCGTGTGTATCCTGCTGCTTACGTTCTCAACACGGACCCGATGGATCGGACCGGTCAACACTGGGTGACCGTGTACTTGACAGAAGAGCAGGGCGAATACTTTGATCCGTACGGCCTGCCACCCCTCCATCCCGATTTAACAGACTTCATGGATCAAGGCACAGAGACGTGGTGTTGGAACAGTCAAACGTTGCAAAGCCTGACCAGTAGCGTGTGCGGACAATATTGCTTGTTTTACCTGTACCATCGATGCCGGGGAAGAACCTTATCTACCATCGTACAAATGTTTGACGAGTACCCCAAGGCCGACGACCGAGATGCACTCGTTTATGACTAGGCCGCCCACCATTTCAATGTACAAGCCCCGTTCTGGGCTTAAGTTCTATCGATTTCAATGTACAAGCCCCCTGTTCTGGGCTTCAGTTTTCACGTGGTTGTTCTCACGTTGTTGTTGTTATTCATTGTTGAATAAAAAAACAAAATGAGATCTCACCAAAAAAAAACCCTGTCGTGTGTGTTTTCTGTGTGAGCATAAAACAAGCGGCCATGAATACCCAATGCTTGAACAAACATGTGGGATTCAGTCAAACTGGTCAGTCAATGAATGGGCTGAGAAAGTAGCCAATCAGTGACCTAGGATGGGGCCGAATGTAACCAATCAATGTCCAGAAAACAATGCAATAGCACTGCAGTAAAATAGAGAGCCAATGAAACCAGCCCACAGACCAAGTACATGTTTTGGTCTAGGTTAAGAGCGGGCATTCCAGCACAAAAAATTTTGACGAGGAGTTACAAGTTACAAGAGCAACAGGTGGAGCGAAAAAACTATAAAGGTTCGAGGTGGGGTAAAGACCAGGAAGACGGCGAGTGGAGACTCGTCCAACACCTATAGATTAAGTTTATTACTATAAGTTCCATGGTTTCATGTATTTTTTCGTGCCAATACGGTTCTGGGGAAAATTGAGGGTTCCCCACTGGCCATTTAACATGGGCATAGTGCTGGCGATATTGTCGGGGACCCTGTGCATTCCATGGGTGCTTCGGGAGGGCGGGTAATGGCTATCTATTGGCCCGAAGAGGGTCGGACATTGCCGGAAGGGGGACCTTTGACCTTTTGACCCGATATTCACCCGTGCAGGCATTCGGCCGTATAAGCGCCCGGGCCGGGCCAGGCAAAACCCGGATGGAAAATCCGGAACATATGTCTAAGGTCTAAGGAAAAATTGAAACTCTTCTGTGTTCGGAGGTAGTTTTTTGGTCATTCTGAAAACCGGAAGTGACGTCACACACTTGCGCAGACCCACCAGACCACGTGACCTGCGCAGTAACCTACATGGAAAACACCCGGATGTAAGATGAGTACCCTAATTTTACATGCACCCACCCATGACTTAATAGGCCGGCCCCGATAAGCCCAAAGACCGATGTTAGCCCCCACTAGACATGGTTGTTAGGAGTTTTCCCCTATTGTAGGGGTAAAGTCCGTGTTCCGCTTTTTATATTTTCGTGACAAATCCTCAGTTTACATACACCCACCCTGCCTCTCTCAGCAGGCCCCGATAACCCGGGGGACTGATATTATCCCTTTTGGATAGGGTTGATAGGAGTTTTCCCCTATTGTAGGGGAAAAGTCCGTGTTTCGCTTTTTATATTTTCGGGGGCAAATCCTCATTTTACATGCACCCACCCATGACTTGATATGCAGACCCCGATAAGCCCGGGGACCGATATTAGCCCTTTGGGATAGGGTTGATAGGAGTTTTCCTCGATTGTAGGGGTAAAGTCCGTGTTCCGCTTTTTATATTTTCGGGACAAATCCTAAATTTACAAACACCTACTCACCCACCCTACCTCTCTCAGCAGGCCCCGGTAAGCCAAGGACACTAGCCCTTTGGGATAGGGTTGATAGGAGTTTCCCCTATTGTAGGGGTAAAGTCCGTGTTCCGCTTTTTATATTTTCGGAATAAATCCTAATTTTACATGCACCCACCCATGACTGGATGACCCTGGAGGAGCGCTTCACTTTGACACCTCACTCGAACCAATCAGTCCACTAGGGGCCCCTCTCGCCCCTGAAGATTGCCGAACATTCTCACGAAAACCCACGTATTTGGCACTACTTTCTGTCCGCGGAGGCAGACCGCATCACCGCCAGACCGCATCACCGCGGCGGAATACAGATATAGGTCAACCACTCCTACCCAGGTCACGCCCGAGTCACGCAGACCGGAAGTGACGTCATACATGCGCAGAACTGCTGCGCACACGTTTCTCGCGCACTGACCCGAAAACTATTTTAAATGGCCTTTGTATACTAACGTTCCTTACTTCCGCTTGTCTGTTATTCATTTTTAATCGTTGATGTTTGCTTGAAGCTATTTTTTCATAACTACGAGGGAGGTGTGTAGATATGAATCTTAGCTAATCTTTGTTCAGTAATCCGCTTTAATCTGAGTTTTTTCGTGCCATCGACGTTGATAGTTTGTTGAACACTTGACAAGTAGTTTTGCAAAATTACTGTTGTGCATGTGTGTATGTGAACAACCACAGCACTTAACATCCACATGTGCTCAGTTCTGGCGAGAATTTATTTTCTTCGGTATCAGTATTATTATTTCTGCAAATACGAGGACAAGTAATTTTATTTTAGGAAGGATCTTTCTTTGTTCTTCAACGAAGCTGTTGAAACCAAACTCAAAAAGAACAAATGTTAATGACCTAATGAACACTAGCTACTGAGAGAAGGATTGTTCAGATCAAAATGATGCAGATGTCAGCAAGACAATATTCTCGTACTGGTGTCTAGTATACTTCGAAGAAAATGAATTCTCGGAAGTGTTAATGTATTCTGAATAGTCTTTGATCACGATTTCTTCGCATCCAGTAATGCACAGTCGGTATGCATCCGTCTATTAAGTAGGCCGGGGGCATTAAATGTGACTCTTTCTGTTCGTTTCTCTGCCTGTTTGTCTGTCACAACTGAATTGAATATAATCAACTTGTGCTAGAGTTTTGGCTGGACGTTCCTAAATCTTTGCCTTCTATCTGTGAGATCAAATATATTTTTTGTCAAATTTATTAACATTTTCCCTTCAATTACATGTACAATGTGCCATTGTCTCTCAAGTGTGATCAACTATTCCTAGAATTTTGACTGAGTGCAGCCTAAACATGCTTCGAAGATGTGCACCTCATATCAAATTCATTAGGAGTTGGACTTTTTCTCTCATTAATTTCCGTGTACATGGAAATCTTGTTTAATCAACTGGTCTCGCACTTTTGATTGGAGACCCATGCAACTTTGTAGGCCTGGTAAGCATACTTTGAAGATGTGCATCCCCTATAAAGGTGATGAAAGATTCTTTTGTCAAAATTACCTCGGCAAAATCAGTTCGTTCATTAATTTCGTGCAGAAATCTTGTATAATCAACTACCGAGTAGTCCTACAGACTTGGCTGGCGACACTTGCATGCTAAACATACTTCGAAGATGTGCAAATCATATTCACGTGATAAATTGTTCGTAGCATTTAATCATTTTCCCCATCCAAATTAACAACTTTATGAAGGACCTACGGGTAGTTTATATTGCACTCAAATAGTGCTATCAAGTCGTGAACCACATATTGCCTGGTTTGCATCACATCTGAATTCTTGTCTATAGAAACCCTTATCAAAATGAAAATGTTGCGGTAATATTGCCGCAACATAATTTTGTTGCCAGAATTGGGAGAAAAGGGGTTTGATATTGTCACCGCTAGCAGCAACAAGTTCTGGCGACATTGCGGCAACAATTCAATCCTTGAAATATTGCCACATCCCTTTTTCTGGCAACAATATTACCACAACCCTTTCTTGCGGTAACAATTTCTGGCGATATTGCGGCAATATTCTCAAAGTATGTTGATTTGACTGATTTCCAGTATTTGAAAACATTTTTTTTTTAATAAAAACTATCTTGATAATTTTACACCAATAAATTAAACTAGAATGGGGGCTAACATATGCTGATCCATATAATCATAACAGTTACTCACTACATACTGTTATCTAATTTACAGAATGACTATTGTTAGTCTCTGATAGGATCTAGCGCATCATGCACCTTGGTAGCTAGCATTCCAGATATATCCTGCAACATAAAACTGTAGCTCCACCTGAGCTTAATCTGATTTGTTTGCATGGAGCTTGTTGCATGCTTATCGCGATGAATTGCTGAGTTCGAGGCAGCCTCATTTGCATGTCAGTAATATGTGAACGTTCTGCAAATATATATAGTTAACTGCAATATACCCACAAGTTTTTGTTCTGGCAATATTGCGGTGCCGCAATATTGCCACAACCATGGTGGCTTTTCATATTTAAATTGGGTTACGGCAATATTACCGCAACAATGTTGCGGCAGTACTGCCGCAATATTGTAGCAATATTGCTGCAACTAGTTGCCAGAAGCCTTATATTTTGGTAAGGGAAGATTTTTATTTTCTTGGATCGGGAGCGGAGGCATTCACGTCCTTTTCTTTCCATAGTTGTTAATTTGTATCTGTCCAATTCCAGCCTGTATTCACATTGCTGAGAACCACCTCTGGATCACATTAATCGCCTGGTGTGACTACTGTGGGGTTTTTTAAAACGTGCAGTCTTTGTCATACTGTATCTTTTTCTCAGCTGATAATTTCACCAGAGTGACAACGGACCTGATCTGTGATCAGAATGATTTGTCGACTTGTTTCATTGTCTGGGGCTCTTAATTGTATGCCTCCACCACGAAGTAGCCGGGAGGCATTAAGTCCATCTTTCTATCACACCTGAGTTGTATACACATCTAGTTCTAGAGCTTTGAGTGGATGTTTCTGGACCTTTACAGGCTTGCTTTGAGGGTGTGCACCTGTTGTTTGCTAGCTGAAATGTAAATTTTGTCAAATCTATGATGTTTTGGAATTTGCCATTTTCACCATCGCCAAGAATGATCAGGTATAGTCCTGGAGTTTTGGTTCGATGTTTCCGAGACAGGCTTATTGAACATGCTTTGAAGATGACTGCCTGGTATTTGTGAGATGAACTATTGTTTTTTTGTCAAATTTATGATAATTGTACCTTGCCATTTTCGCCATAAATTACAATGCACCATTGGCACTCAACTATAATCAACTAGTCCTAGAGGTTTGAGTGAATATGTACCCGCTATTTATGAGATGAAATATCAGCGTAAACGACAATTGTATCAACTCGTCCCACATTTTTGACTGGAGTCCATTGAAACATTGTTGGCTTGCTGAAAACCCTTTACAGTTGTGCACCTCCTATTTATGTGATGAAATGAAAATTTTGTTAATATCACTATGAGTTTGACTTTGACATTTTCCTCATCAATTTCATTGTAGAGTTAGTACTCTTGTGTAATCAACTAATTCACAATTTCGACTGGAGGCGGGTGAAACATTGCAGGCTCGCCAATCATAATTTGGAGACGTATTTATGTGATGAACTGTTAATTTTGTCAAAAATTACTAGCATTTTGGGCTTTCAAAATTCACAACATTATGAAGGGTACTCAGCTATAGTTTATATTGCATCCAAATAGTGCTATCAATTCACCAACCATTTCAACAGATCTGAATTCTTATCTAGAAATGGTCATGTTTTTTGTTATTTTTTTCTCTTTTTTTTCTCTCTCTCTCTCTCTTGTTTTTCTTGGATCTAGAGTGGATGAATTCACGTTCGGACGATCGTCCTTCCAAATGGCATGGCATAGTTGTTACTTTGTATCTGTCCGACCCCTATCCAATTTTCCCAGAACCACCTCTGATGATTGTCCGCACTCCTTGCCTGGTGTACACTGTGATTTTCCACATCCCTCGCCTGGCGGGACTACTGCTTTTTTTTCACACTCCTCGCCTGTTAGGAATTCTGTGTTTTTTCACACTCCTCGCCTGGTGGGATTACTGTGTTTTTCCACACTCGCCGCCTGGTGGTACTACTGTGTTTTTCCACACTCCTCACTTGGTGAGACTACTGTGTTTTCCACACTCCTCGCCTAGTGAGACTACTGTGTTTTTCCACACTCCTCGCCTGCTGGGACCACTGTGTTTTTCCACACTTCTCGCCTTCTTTCAAAGAATAATGCAGTCTAGCTTTTGACTGGATGTCACTGAAACTTGATAGGCTTATCAAACATGCTTTGAAGATGTGCAGCTGGTATTTTTGAGATGAAATATTAACTTTTGTCAAATTTATTATATTTGGGATTTTTTTAGACTCCTGTATAGTCATACAGTCCCACAATTTCTCATTAGTTTCTCTGCCTATTTTTTTCTTCAGATTCATGAAGTATTCGACTTCGCAATTGCCCCCTTTAATATCAGTGCACTGGCATAATAAGATAGTCCAACATTTTTGACAGGTGACCCTCGAATCATTGTAGGCTTGCTGAACAAATGCTTTAGAGATTTGCACCTCCTATTTATGCGATGAAATGAACTGTTTTGTCAAAACAAGCAGCCAGAGGATGCCAAGTCCCCCGCCGAAATGGCAGCAATATTTTTTAGCATTGTTGGTCTCGAGGGGATATACATGAGGGAGGCAACTGCTATACTTCATAGGCGTTGGATGTAGAGGGTCTTAATTCTGCCTTCCCAAGTTTTAAAATCAACTTAGAACGGTTGACTGAACATTTTTTGCTTCTGTAAATTAGCTTCCATGCAATGAAGCATGGAAATTACATGTATGTAACCGAGAAGCGACCCCAAGTGACATCTCAAGGCATATTAGGAAAACCAAATTTGACAAGAAGCTGAATGCATCCTCAACCTATTGTCCGGAAACCAAATTTTAAATTTGCCACCAGGTGTCGCCACCTGTAGGTCCAAGTGGGCGAAATGCAATCCCAAGGATCATTTGATGACATGGTGTATCAGCATACAAACTTTGGGAAGAATCTGAAGAGCCGGGGTTATTGCCCGGAAACCAAATTTAGATTTGTATGCACAAGTGTGCGAAACACAATCCCAAGTGACATCTTATGACACATGAATACCAAATTTGAGAAGAATCCGATGAGCAGTTGTCAAATTATTGCCAGAAACAAATTTCAGTTTTTTCCACCAGGTGTCGCCACCAGTATGCAAAAGCAGGTGAAATACAATCTCAAGGGACATATCATAGCATGGTACCTGCATACCAAATTGGAGAAAAACCTGATGAGCGAAATCAAATTTAGATTCGACACGAGGTGGTGCTACCTGTAAGCACAAGCGGGCGAAACGCAATCCTAAGCGACATCATATGTCACGATATATTCATACCAGATTTAAGAAGAATCTGACGAGCGGTTCCCAAGTTATTACCCGGAAACAAATCTGGTATTTCGCCACCAAGTGGCACCACCTGTAAGTAAAAGTGAGCGAAACGCAATCATGCATGCTAAATTTGAGGAGATTCCGATGAGCAGTTCTCAAGTTAATAGCTGAAAACAAATTTTGATTTTAACACCTGATGGCGCCACCTATAGGCGCAAGTGGGCGAAATGCAATCTCAAGCGACATCTTAGGTCATGTTATTACCCGGAGACAAATTTGGGATTTTGCCACCAGGTGGCACCACCTGTAAGTGCAAGTGAGTGAAAGGCAATGCCATGCAACATCTCCCGGCATGGTACATGTAAATGCATGCTAAATTTGAGAAGAATCCGATGAGCATGCAGTTCTCAAGTTATTGGCCAAAAACAAATCTCAGATTTTGTCATCAGGTGGCGTCACTTTCTGAGCAGAAGCGGATAACGCACTCCCAAGCAACATCTCATGGCAAGGTACAATGTATATGCATGCCTAATTTGGGAAGAATTTGATGAGCAGTGCTCAAGTTATTACCCGGAAACCAAATTTCGAGCAACATTTCAAAGCGTTTCAAAGTTATTGCTTGCAGCAGAAAAGAGCGGAAAGAACCCTAATGGTGCCACCTACAGGCAGATCTTTCTGAAACGCAATACCAATCAACATCTTGTCACAAGGAATGCATATGCAACTAGATACAGTCGATCGAATACGATTGGAGGCATGCCTTTTGCATCTTTAGTAAAGGAAACATTCATAATTTGTGAAGAAAGTAAAAACGTAAAACTTAGGAAAAACATCATTAACATGGCCCCATAAGATAACTTGAGGGTATCCACATACCAAATTTAAAAGAATCCATTAAGGTCCAACAATTACTGTCCGGAAATGCAATTTTACCTTGGCCCTCAGGTAGCACCATGTGTAGGCAGATAGGCATAAAAAATAATCCCAAACGAGATCTTGAAGCAAGATCCCTTGACATGGGAAACAGAAAATGTTAACTTGGCCTACAGGTGGTGCCACCTATGAGCAGATCGACAAGAAAAACAATACCAAGTGAAACCTTCAGGTAAGGTACATGTATACCAAGTTCATTATTAAGTATTAAAAAGTTATTGTCTGGAAACAATTTTAAATTTACCCCCAGGTGGCACCACCTATAAGTGGGTCGGCATGAAAAAAAATGCCAAACGAGAAATTGAGGCGAGGTACCTACACACCAAATTTGGAATGAATCGGTTCAGGTTTTTAAAAGTTATTGTCTGGAAACACTTAACTTAGCTTTCAGGTAGTTCCCCTATCAACATGAAAAACATTCTCAAGCCAGATCTTGAGACAAGGTACCACCACACCAAATTCGGAAAGAATGCTTAAGGTTTTCAAAAGTTATTGTCTGGAGATGCAATTTAATTTGGCCCAAGGTGGCGCCACCCAGAAGCGGATTGGCAAGAAAAACAATTCCAAGCAAAAATATATACATGTAGACAAGGGATCCATTTACCAAATACAAAAACATGGGTCTGTGCCTGATAAATTGAAATCTTTTGGGGTTGCAATTATCCCAATATTGCAGACAACACACAAATTTCAGCTTCTGCCAAGATATATTGGAGATATATACATGTATGCTCAACCACAATATATGAGGGTCGGGCGAGGGCTAGTTTGGGAGATAGAGGGTGTGGCTCGGCGCCCTGGGGATGGGGACATGCTCTTCTTGAGGGTAGTGGTAGGTGTGCTGACATGAAAGCCATAGAAAGCTCCCTGTACATGAAACAACCACACTGACAACAATTTTGCACCCAATTCACTGTTTTTGGGGCAATTTCATACTTCAGGACCTATGTTGTCTGCTTTGGAATGTAACATATAATATAGCCATTTTCCCGGTTCAAATCGGTTATGGACTGAGATCCAGCTTGGACAAATAAATATATCCCATTCACTTAGGTTTAAACAAAGGGCCATAACTTTTGAAAATATAACCAAAAACAGAGTAACTTCACGCTGCATACCTATGGGTCACTGACCACATATCATGCAAATTTCATACTTGTTCATACAATAATTAATATTAACCGAGATCCAGACTTACAAATCCCAATTCACAAAGATTTGAAGAAAAAGGGCCATAACTCTTGAAAATATAGGCGAAATGTGGAGAAACTTCACGCCGCACAACTACAGGGCACGGACCATATATCCTGCAAATGTCCATACAATATTAACCGAGATCCAGCCCGGACAAGTTCCAATTCACAAAGATTTGAAGAAAAAGGGCCATAACTCTTTAAAATATATGCGAAACGTGGAGAAACTTCACGCTGCACAACTATAGGGCACTGACCACACATCCTGCAAATTTCATAATTGTCCATACAATATTAACCGAGATCCAGCCCGGACAAGTCTCGATTCATGAAGAATTCAGGAACAAAGGGCCATAACTTTTGAAAATATGAGCGAAACGTGGAGAAACTTTACGCTGCACAACTGTGGGTCACTAACCACATATCATGCAAATTTCATACTTGTCCATACAACATTAACCAAGATACAGCCCGGACAAGACCCATTCACAGAGATTTCAGAAAAAGGGCTATAACTCTTGAAAATTATAACGGAACACGAAAAAAACTCTACGCTGCACAACTACGAGCCACTGGCCACAGTCCATGCAAGTTTCAATCCTGTCCATGAAATATTAACCGAGATATTGCCCGGACAAGATATTCGGACGGACGGACGGACAAAGCGATCGCTATAAAAAACAGGGGTTCGGTACTGCGGGGATTTCCCCACCAGTTATTTCATATTATACTTCTGAAATATAATAAGGTTCATGCAAAAGCTTTAGGGTAAATCATATGATGTGGAATAGAATGATTTCATAGCAAAGTTGAAGGATATTGCAGACAACACACAAATTTCAGCTTCTGCCAAGATATATTGGATACATGTATGCTCAAACACAATATATGAGGGTCGGGCGAGGGCTAGTTTGGGAGATAGAGGGTGCGGCTCGGCGCCCTGGGGATGGGGACATGCTCTTCTTGAGGGTAGTGGTAGGTGTGCTGACATGAAAGCCATAGAAAGCTCCCTGTACATGAAACAACCACACTGACAACTGCATGCCAACATCTATCACAGTCCGAAAAACCACAAGGTGGAATTCAATTCAATTCAGGAAATTGATCATATGCACAGTGTGCACCCAAACTTTAAGAACTCAGTTGTAATTAATATAGTAAGTTACACTGTGGACACAAATGGTTCCTGCAGAAGCTTCAGGGTAAATCATATGATGTGAGATACAATTATTTGATAACAAAATTGAAGAAAATGTTGTCCTTCATTTAAGACGACACGAAATTTTAAAAAACAGGGGTCCGGTACTGCGGAATCCCCGCCAGTTATTTCATATTATATTTCTGAAATATAATAAGGTTCATGCAAAAGCTTTAGGGTAAATCATATGATGTGGAATAGAATGATTTCATAGCAAAGTTGAAGGAAATGTCCTTCATTTAAGACTACACAAAATTCAAAACTAACACAGGTTCGGTACTGCGGGATTCCCCTGCCAGTTATTTCATATTATACTTCTGAAAAAAAATATGATTCCTGCAAAAGCTTTAGTGTAAATCATATGATGTGGCATAGGACTGGACAGCGAATTTAAGAAAATGGTGTCCTTCATTTAAAGCGACATGAAATTTAAAACAGCGAGAAGCGGAAGAAAGAAGAACAAATGACAAACGCATTTAGGCATTTAGGGATGCCTAATTATTAGACAAAGCATTTGGAAATTATCGCTTGTGAAGAATTTGAATGGAAACCACGGACATGCACAGAAGATTGGAACAAGACCCAGTGGCGCCACCTACAGGCGGATCTTGCTGAAACGTAATACCAACAGACGTCTTGTCGCAAAGAATGCAGATGCCAAATTTCGGAGGAATCCGACAAAGCATTTAGGAGTTATCGCTTACGAAGTATTTGCACGGACATGCACTAAAGATTGGAACAAGACCCAGTGGCGCCACCTACAGGCGGATCTTGCTGAAATGAAATACCAAGAGACATCTTGTCGCAAAGAATGCAGATGCCAAATTTCGGAGGAATCCGACAAAGCATTTAGAAGTTATTGCTTACGAAGTATTTGCACGGACACATAGAAGCAAGACCCCAGTGGCGCCACCTACAGGCGGATCTTGCTGAAACGTAATACCAAGAGACGTCTTGTTGCAAAGAATGCAGATGCCAAATTTCGGAGGAATCCGACAAAGCATTTAGAAGTTATTGCTTACGAAGTATTTGCACGGACATGTCCGTGCATGCACGGACACATAGAAGCAAGACCCCAGTGGCGCCACCTACAGGCGGATCTTGCTGAAACGTAATACCAATAGACGTCTTGTTGCAAAGAATGCAGATGCCAAATTTCGGAGGAATCCGACAAAGCATTTAGAAGTTATTGCTTACGAAGTATTTGCACGGACATGTCCGTGCATGCACGGACACATAGAAGCAAGACCCCAGTGGCGCCACCTACATGCGGATCTTGCTGAAACGTAATACCAAGAGACGTCTTGTCGCAAAGAATGCAGATGCCAAATTTCGCAAGAATCCGACAAAGCATTTAGAAGTTATCGCTTGCGAAGTATTTGCACGGACATGTCCGTGCATGCACGGAAACATAGAAGCAAGAACCATTTTAAAGTCCCCGGCCGCGTTGCGGCGGGGGACAATAACCATGACTTATACTTACAATTGTCATTTTCCCAATCCGTTTCATTGTAGAGTTGGCACTCTTGTATAATCAACTAGTTCCACAATTTCTCTTTAGTTTCTCGGCCTATGATCGCACTATCAAATAGCATCAATGTATCGGATGTATATTAACGGTGATAGCGGTTGATCTCGGGATGAGTAAATTTTGTTCAAGCTCAACCATGGGGGCAGCGACATACTGGAGATGCCATGTATGTGTGTGTGCTCATATTTAGCAGGCTCAAAATAGTCTATGCAGATCAATTCAAATATCTATACTACCTTCTAGAACACGTCGGAGGTAACCTTGTTCGCCATAATCGAGAGCATCATCACTCGACCGAATAACACCATCTTTGCGGCTCCTCAAGCCTAGTCTTTGCAGGATTAATCTTGATTGATTGAAACATATTGAAAGGGTATTATACGCCGATGCACATACCATCATCACCAAACCTACGCCACAGACATGGTGGTCGGTATGACCGGATCAGATTCGGCGTACTATTTGTCACAGATTGCTTCTTACCACCATCTCAATAATTATTAGGGCTAGGCTTTCTAAATTTGTAAGCTTATTCCACAACAATGACATTGCCCTATTTTCAAAATGTCATCAGAGTAAAGTGAATTCAAAGACCGAAGCTTTCCAAACTCACACGATATACACCTGGTCAGTGATCTTCTCAATATCATTGGGTAAA
Organism: Hanleya hanleyi; assembly: GCA_036873755.1. Taxonomy (NCBI): domain Eukaryota; kingdom Metazoa; phylum Mollusca; class Polyplacophora; order Lepidopleurida; family Hanleyidae; genus Hanleya; species Hanleya hanleyi. Next base: position 33,989 of record JAVTVY010023132.1, on the reverse strand, counting down.
ATAACACTTGTCCCTCAACATGATGCTGCATTTATAGGACAACATAGACTGCAATGTAAACGAGTGTAGCTTGATGTAACTTGAAAATGAGGAGAATATAATGATAATAGCAACAGAAATCTGCTTAATAACAAGGCGTGGTATACCGGGGAACACTCAGACAATGAGTGAACGAATTTTCCGTAACTGGGAGCTATTTCAACACCCTCAAGGTAGAGAAATGCGCTGTTCATGTCACACTTTTTTATCACACTGTATGACAAAAATGTACTCTCATCTCGAGTAGGACGATGTCAAAGTGGGAGTAGCCATATTTGGTATAGGAAGAATGGGCCGGTTACACCTTGAGAGCCTACTGGAGGATGGACGCTCGGACATTGTTTGGCTGGTTGACGAGGAAAGCATGCGTCAGAGCATCGAAGAAGTTGTTAATAAATACCACCTGGAAAATGTATCTATCGCCAACGCACGATGCTCAAACCTAGTGTTCAGTGACGAAAGGTGAATAAGTGCCTACCTCCATAACATAACTAATTACTCCACATTTATTGAGCTTGTTAGATATTTTTGTGCAATGTTAAAAATTATAACGAGTGTCCGAAAAGATTGTGCTTTAGTCAATGTTTGAAAATGTTTCAAGGCGTTTCTGGATTTGCCCCTGGCGCTTGATATTGTTTATATAAGTTATCTTAAGAATATGAAGATGAGAACAACATTTGTCTTCCTAACAATCTTCAACGTTACTGCTTCCTTTAACGAATATGTCGAATATGTTCTCTGACACGGACTCACAATGGGCGAGGATAGCTTTATGAATTCCTGACTAGATTATATTTTCTTGTCACATGTCCGTGGATAATATTATGTATACTTCACCTATTTATTTCAGAGTTAGAGCAGTGTTGATATGTACCCCAACATCACAACATGAATATCTTGTACGAGCTGCCATGGAATCGGGTATGTCGCCTTCTATACTATGAAATTATTACATGTACAAGACCTGTTCTCATATGCCTAACTAATGGCGGACTGGATGGATTGGATGTTCATTCTGCCTTTCTCACTTATCATTGTATATATCTATATTAATGGAGGCCTTCATTTTCACAGGGAAACACGTTATGGTTGAGAAGCCGATTGTTTACTCGGAGGACACTGCTCGACAATTGTATGATTTAGCCAAATCTCGCGGAGTTATTCTGTTTTGTGCCTTGAACAGGTAGACTATATTATCTCTTCTCTCCTGCTCCTTTCTTCGTCCTTCCTTGTGGTCACTTAATGTCTACATGATAGTTGTTGGAGTTATTAAAAGTATAAAATTATGCTTTAATTCTAATGAGCCAGATCGATCACATCGCTGGGGGCTAATAATCTGGTCGCATCGAACGCTCCCCTGATTAAAGAGCAGTAGTAAAGAGGTTATTATAGCGAGATGTAGATTCAAGTTGGTAATGAATTAACATAAGATCTTGTCATTTTTCAAGTACGTGACTTATGATAGCTCATCACTTCCGATGGTATGCGAAATGGAGGGTGGGGGTATGTTAGGGGATCTCGGCAATCTCTCCATGTGAGTAGGAGCATCCAGTTGATGACATAGACCAACTAGCTACATGCAAAATATCACTCCGTTCACTGAATGCCTTAGTATTCCGTTATCCGCCAATACAAGAACATTTGTAAATTCATGAGTATTGATGAGCACTCGTATTGTAATAATCATATTCATTGTTGCCATAATATCCCCATTACTACTAACAGCTTGCATGAAATACATGTGCAACTTTGGAAACATAAACGTGAGATTATGCTTTCAATAGAATCTGAAATTCTTCAGCTTTTTGGGTTTTTTTGTGTTATTCATTGCAGGCGACATGACCCGCAACTGCAGAAGATGCACAATGCCATATGTCGAGGAGACCTGGGATCCTTACACATGATAAAAGTGTGCAGCCGAGATCCTCCATCACAACATAATGCAGCTTATATTCAGGCATCCGGTTAGTATTGTTCTAGTACGGGCTTTCACCGACCTTTCTCCCCCGATTTGGAAGGCGTCCATCGGTTACCAATGTCCGAATACCTTAACCCTTGAATGATCACGGTATTTCTGTTCACTAAATCCCCAGTCACTTCTATATTCACAACCTCTAACTGTTTTGTGTGGACTGTATTGACCAATCTCCATCAAACCGTCGTGATAGTGCAATCTCGAATAGAAATGAGCAAACTGGTTTTGTTTGGGAGATGACTTGGGTCTATTTGATTCATATTCATATGGTTGATCTACCGAGATAACGACTCGGTTCTAATTGGTTGATATACCGAGATAATGACTCGTTTCTAATTGGTTGATATTCCGAGATAATGACTCGTTTCTAATTGATTGATATACCGAGATAATGACTCGTTTCAAATTGGTTGATATACCGAGATAATGACTCGTTTCTAATTGGTTGATATACCGAGATAACGACTCGTTTATAATTGATTGATATACCGAGATAATGACTCGGTTCTAATTGGTTGATATACCGAGATAATGACTCGTTTCTAATTGGTTGATATACCGAAATAATGACTCTTTTCTAATTGGTTGATATACCGAGATAATGACTCGTTTCTAATTGGTTGATCTACCGAGATAACGACTCGGTTCTAATTGGTTGCTATACAGAGATAACAACGCGGTTCTAATTGGTTGATATACCGAGATAATGACTCGTTTCTAATTGGTTGATATACCGAGATAATGACTCGTCTGTTTGCTTCATATCCCTGCATATATTCCAGGTCTTACTGACGCGCTACGTTCTTTCTCATTGGATTAGCCAGACACCCTAGAACAACTTTGCTTCAGTTCAATGTGTTCCAAGTTGAGCAGAATACTGCAACGTATATGCAGAATTAGGTCGGATGTTGTCGATTCTTGTCTATCACTGGCCTCCTCTTCACATGGAGAGTCACATATAGCAGCTGCCTGAATAAGAACAGACGCGTGTTTTGCCATATAGACAATTGCCGCACTTCTGTCTCGTGGACTTCTGTTTTAATGTTTCTCTCTTGTTCCTGTCTTGGATCTCAGGTGGAATATTTGTGGACTGTGTGATTCACGACTTCGATATGGTTTACTGGCTAGCCAATGAAAGACCACATTCAGTGGTGGCCTTCGCCCATGCGCACGGTAGCGTCTTTGCTGAGAATGGCGATGCAGACAGTGTTGCTGTGATGTTGAAGTTTAGAAGCGGCCTGATAGCAATCTTGGACAATGGTCGTAATGCAACATACGGCTATGACCAACGCGTTGAGGTAAACGTTTTTATTACTGAAATGAGTTTATTGATACACGGTAAGGAAAACGTGCGAGTTGAAATTGAAGCATGCGATTTTATTTCCGGTACGATCTTGTCCTGTTAGTTACACTGCTGTTTTACATATACGTACGACACAAGACTGTATGCGTATGCGCTACTGTAGCTGGACTTCAGGGAAGTGTTTCTTTATATTATCAACCTGATCCAAGTCACCAGTTTCCGCACTGATAGTGTGAAATGTATGGTTGACTAATCCTTCGTGGAAACTATATCTCGGCCAAAGTGAACCAGGATTTATATGCCTCGACGAGTTTTATTAACTATAACCATGTATCACTTAGATTGGATTACAAGATTGGACGACAAGTACAACAGACAAACTACAAATCAGACAAAATGTATCATTACAGGTAAAGCCAAAACACAATCCAAACTGTCCTCTCTGAAATCATTCCCCCTGCAGGTGTTGGGAACAAAAGGCATGATAGTGACCAACAACCCCAAACAGTCGGAGATAGAAGTATTTACGTCGACAGGGACGACTCTCCATCCGACGTATTTCGACTTCCTCAGTAGATACAAAGAGAGCTATAAGCAGGAAGTCAAACATTTTGTGGATGCCATCCTCGGTAAGTGTGGAGACTGTGGAGCCGTAAATGTGGAGACTGTGGAGCCATATTCATTCTGAACAGTACATACTTGCTGGAAACATAATAGGATCGGGTTCTCATAAACAACAAGATTCAATCCGATTTGCTCCTAATTCAATTTGGCAAACATCAGTTTATTTTGTATCGAGTAGCACTGACCATAATATTCGTTAGAAAACTGGAGTCTATTTCACGTGTTTTCTGGTTTTCCTTCGAACCTATTCACATTTGTATTCAATTACTTCATTTAAGCCATTCTAGGTGTTCCCAACTCTTTGTGGAGATAATGTTCTGAAATTTGACGGTTTCATGAAGTTTTTGAACGAGTTAGCTCTGATGGCGTAGAGTTGGCGCTGTGTTGCGGATGAGTGATAAAGTGAGGTTTGTTAGGTTTGGGATTGTACGTCCGAGTCGTTATTAGATGGTGATCTCCGGCAGTGCGTGATGTGGAGAAAGATGGTGATCCTGATGTACAAAACCAGTTTTCATCACTGCACTATTCAGTTAATACGGTTTGGCAGGTTATTCACCGAGCGATCAAAAGAGGACAGGGTTTATGAGACTTATGGCATAATTGCTATCAGATCGCGATGAACAACCGTTTGTCATAGTTTGTTATTGCTTATTTATTTGTATCTCTTTATTTGTAAGTCTTGCCGTTCTTACCGAAGAATTAGAATTATTGGGAATGAGTTTGGAGGGGAAACAGCTTTAAAAGTCCAGGTAAATAATATGCAGATGCCTATCTCATTTGTGAATGGCAGCATTAGATCTGCTCTGTTACAAGTAGGAACCCCCACCCCTCTCCCTCCCCTCCTCGTTGTGATACAGCTGAAAAAACGTTGAATACAACGTAAACCCCTATTCACTCACCCACTCATCTGTGAGCCGTATTTTGGTTCCCTATGACGAACACTGATACATGTGATATATTTTTTGGATTTCTATTCAGACCAATGGCTTTGTCAGTGATGGTCTGTTAAGTCTCCAATTCCCAGCTAGATTTGGTTGTTACGTATTTCAACAAGGTTTCCCTGTTTGCTTCATGTCTTGTACCACATGTATGCTTCCCTGTGGTGGCTTTAATGTTTATTTTCATTCTCATTGCACGTAGAAATACGATCTCCATTCTACATACTGTATAAAATGAACATTTAACACTGCATACTGGTCGCCTAATTGCATTACCAACGACTGAATTATGGTGGAGTGGGGGGGGGGGCGTAATTATGATTACTCATTAGCAATATACCTCTTGAATGTACACCTGTTGTAGATTCAGTTGAATATAGGAACAACAACAATTGAGCATATTAATGTTCAGCACCTTCTAGATGTTGATTTTTGTCTATGTTCTCAGACAGTATATCCATATATAGTTTCACATGTTTTGTTCAGTATGTTTTGTTTGAGGTTTCAGCACCAAGGTTGGCTTTTCAGATGTGTTACTCGACAGAGCACAGTCTCTTTCGATGGCGTTTCAGGTTTTTGGTTTTGAGCCCAGTTGTTCTAGCATCTTTTCTTATAGAATCGATCCTTTGATATAATTAGGGATAATTCATCTGTGGTTTCCCGAATTCGGAGCTGTTGAACCATGTCTTCATCGTTGGGCTGGCCAGGACTTTATGCATGAAAAGTATTCCAGAATGGGCTTTTTGTCAACATTGCACAATCCTTTAGATTACATATAAAGGAACAAAAGCTAGGAATGTCCGTTGCCTAAAAGTGTCCGACTCCTCTGCTAACACAGTTGGGGCATTTTTCTCCACATTAAGGATAAGTGACAGCCTTTGATTCCAACACATCTTAGCTTGCTAAGGGCATTTCACGTTTCACTTAACACTACCCTTAGCTCAATGCCTTCATTCTCCGTTTATTTCGCCCGATGTCAGCTTCCCAAAGCATCAAGTCGCATGTCCGCTCCATTTAAACGAGCCAATGAAATTGTCCGTATTCAAATACTTTGACCTGGAAATCTCCGACATGAGACATGTCAATTTCACTTAAGCGCTCGACATGCTCGAGGCGCAAGACTCTGGGAGACCAAACCGAAGTTGTGCGAATTAGCTATTTTATTTCTCACTCTAATGGAGCATGCTTCTTTGTTTTCCTTAAGAAAAATCATATTACAAGCGGCCTAACATATTTGTAAAAAACAAAATTGGCGACAGTTCACAGGAAAATGATATGCTTTTTATTTTGTGATGGGGGCACTCCGAGGCCCACCAAGGGATCGTTTCAATCGATCGCTTTCTGGAGGTGTGTCTTCGTTTTATGAATGTGATTGCGCCGATGTCGGAGCTAACGGGACCAGTCTGATGTGACCATTTGGGAAACGCCCTAATACACTCAGATATCACCCGTTACCGCATGGCTACGAGCAGAAGTTTCTACGTATGATCGTGTCATGCGTTCGGATGATGATTCCAACAATAAAGGATGTGAGTTCTAAGTTACCATTATCCACAAGACATTCATAGCCATCACACCTGAACAGATATTCAAAGTGATTTTATTTTCAATCCACAGGCAAACTAGAATGTGAGGACAGTGGCGGTGAAGGAGCCATCTTAGCGCTTCGCCTGGCCCGTCTATGTGCCAAATCAAGAGAGACTGGCGAGGTTCTCCAGGTCTGAAAACAATCCCGGTGCCAGACTTCTAGCAGAGGTGGAGATTGTTAATCATACGATTGATGACCGGTTTCGTCGAAATTTATTCAATCTGTAAACAATATAATGTATGAACCTTATAGTATGCGAAAATATAATTGAATTGAATTGAATTGAAATTTATTCACCAAATAATGAGGGTATACACCAATGACTATCAGTAACAATAAGAAGAAAATAAAGAAAGAAAAAGATTAGACACTGGTACTATTAGCCGTATGAGCAGAATTGGCGGGAATAAAACCCGTAAGGGCTTGTTCTATCCCAAAATAAGACTAAATATGGCAAGATACACCAAAACGTTTTCATGAAGTGAAATATAAGCAAGGCATTATGTCAGTTATATACGAGTATCCATGCAACCATGTAATACATGTCAGTTATCGATAAGGTATGTCTTGAGTTTTGACTTAAAGAGAGAAATGGAATTGATGCTTTTAATTGAAGGAGGTAGTATGTTCCACTCACGAGGTCCTTTTATTTTGAGGGTATAAAATGATAGATTTGATCGATAGATCGGGCGATATAGGTTTAAAAGTTGTCCCCTAGTTCGGTAAATATGTACATCGGATTGCTTAATGAAGTAGAAACGGAATTTTGATGGTAGCAGGTCTGGGTTGTGAAAAAATTTATGAGCCATCAGAAGGCAAGAGTATAAGTTTAGTTTGCATAGTTGTAGAATTTTTAATTCTGTAAATAACGGTGTAGTATGGTCTAGTTTTTTTGATAAGGTTATTACTCTCAAGGCGCGTTTCTGCAACAAGACAAGGGGATTCAAATGTGTAGCATAGGTATTTCCCCATAGAACATTGCAATAAGATAGATATGGGAATATCATCGAATAATACAATGTATACAGTGTTTTCTTATTTATCGAGTTTTTTATATGATTTATGACACCTATGTTTCTTGATACCTTGTTGCATATGTAGTTTATGTGGGATTTCCAATTTAGCTGGTCATTAATGTAAATACCTAAAAATTTAAATTGATGAACGAGTTCAATTTCTGTTCCAGAGATATATAATTCAGGTATATTAGTCGTTGGTCGGTAAACATGGGGTTTTATTAACATGTATTTGGTTTTTTTAATATTCAATGACAGGCGATTACAGCAGAACCAACTATGTAGTTTCTGTAATTCCTGTGACATAATATTAAACACGTCAGTTATGTTGCTGGAAGAAAATACGACACTGGTGTCATCGGCAAAGAGAGTAATTTTCAACATATCCGTTGCGCTGTTTATATCATTTATATAAAGAAGAAAAAGTATAGGTCCGAGGATTGACCCTTGAGGGACACCATATCCAATAGACAATGGTTCCGATAACTTCTCATTGTATATAACTGTTTGTGATCTGTCCGAGAGATAACTGTTAAACCAGGTACTTGATAGTCCTCGAAAACCATAGTGTTCAAGCTCACGGTTACGGTTGTTCAAATTCAAATTCAAACCTTGTCAATTCCGTCGAAACATTTGGACAATTTTCATATCAGTCTTAAAGGTCCCTGACCATTTGATAGGCTATTCCCCCGGTATGCGAACTGATTGAAATAATTTATGACTTTGCATAATGATTAACTGAACATATGTTTCCATATTCTGTCACGGGTTGGATTTGTAATGAAGCATTTCATAATCAGGAAATCATGTATGTAAATCTGGAGGTTGAATGAAATGTTCAGCTGACAATAACTATACTATTAGAATGTGATACATAATGTTTTCCGTGACAATGACTATTCCCTTACCAACAAATCATATAGAATCCTTTAAGATCGATTAGCAGTCGTAGGATCTTTCAGGATATCGCAGAAAGTCCTATAGGATCTAATAAGATCAATTGGCAATCAGATAGGATTCTTTCAGATATGTCAGGATTCTTCAAGGAAATCGTTTTGCATCCTACAGGATTTGTTTCTGTAGATCATACAGGATTTGTTGGTAAAGGTTATGACGAGACACGTATGTGATGAACCGTCCCTTATGTCGTACAAGACATCGATAGATTACACATCAGATTTTCTCCATATTATATAACTGACATATCTAATACACCAAGATAAAAAAAATGCTCTTCGTAACCGTATTGTTGTTTGATGGCCACAGTATCAATTAAGTAATTCAATCCACATGAAGATATGCAGTACTAAGGTACATCATGGATCTTTAGAAAGGATCTACCATGGATTTATACTGTGTTGTGCCCCATTGTGTACAATGCCTGCACCATGGTGTATCGTGTCTGTGCCATGTTGTACCGGGGATGTACCATGATATGACGTAACCTACGGTACACAATTTTACATAACTCAAGACGTGATTGTATGGATTAAAATCCTATTTGTACTAATCCATCACCTGGAACTAGAGATATTGCACAGTTAACAGACGAATAAAACTCGTCATCGTAACGATCGTATATGGAGATACCATATAAGAAAGACTCTATTCTGGTACTATGTAGCCTATATGAGCCGACATGCGAGATAACACTTGATGACGTCATTTGTATGCTTTCCTCATTAGGATCACGATGAGAACAACAGTTGAAGAACTTTACAAGGGAACTGTTCAAGGGAAAACTGCTACCGCTACCCAACAGAAAACGGATATTCATCAGTATTGTGACTCAAGATCACTTTGGTCCATTTTGAGCATTCTACAGTTTGATTTCAGCACTCCCACCCGCCTCCTGGCGGCGATAGACGGCTCCAAGTTTGGGACGTTCTTTGGTTAATGGCGGAACACGACACACCTCTCGTGGGGACGGTGAACCGGTCTGACAGAAGGAAAACACTGCATGATAATCATAATCATTAACTTTATATGTAAGTAAATATAACGAAGAGCGACATACAAAACATTTACTATGTTGATTAGTTTCTTTTGAGATCTGTGGCAATTTAGACTGAGGACAACATCAAACATGAACCTATGCATTAGGATAAGATAAGAGACGGGCCTTTCGTGTTTGTGCCATTTAACTGACACTGACCGATGGATGCAGAAAAAACGGTATGGTCCGACATCTTCAATGTCGATGGATCAATATGGTGGAAATTTGGTGAGCCAAGGCATACTCTTTTTCAGATATGGTGTGAACAAGAAAATGATGCCGGGCATATGTGTGTTTCAAAATGATCACCTCAAAATGTTAATACTGAGATAGGCTCATCGTGTTCATTCTATTCAATCGAGCGATTGTCAAATAAAAACAGGCCCTGGTCATTCAACTTCAATAGCGACCCCGTAATCTATGGGGACCGTGAATTGTCAATATCTCTCTTACATGTATTCCACTGTCCCATTTCGTGGGGAGGTATAAAAGTGTTTATGACCAATCATTACAAAATGAGTCATATATGTGGACAAAATATTTTACTTTACACGAATATTAGATTATTTCCAGATTGGCCTTTTATAGAGAAGAGAACATCCTGTACATATACTGACTTCTCACTGGTATATTGATACCACAATAATCACATTAATTGAACTGTACATGTGGTAATGCCATAAAAATCATTACAATAATCACTAAGAGCGCCAACTCTATATATGTAGTTATAGGTGCAAACCACACGGCATGGAAATGTACGACGCATTCGAATGAATAAATATGTGAGAAATTCGAACTTTACCAGTGGATAATGTGACGGGATAACCAATAGGCAGAGGGTACATATTGGGAAAGCTTAACTTCACGTGCCACAAAGACGTGGTCTCCCCATAAATTTATGTGCTCACGTGTATCAATCGTGTGGTAATTGTTTTAGTACATGTCTACATCATGGTCTTACGATCATTGACTGTAATTCCTGACAGCTATTGGATGTCGGATCTGACGCTCAGATTATGTTAGTGTCGTTAGGTTCTGTTAAGATATACTTACCTGGTCAGTCCTATCTGAACCATGTGACGTTCCCGGCTGCTCTGCTGGACTAACTGCTCGCCGCTGTGAGGGGACGGGCTGCAGAAGAGCGGATACGGACAGTTCATTGTGCGCAACGAATGCATATCCATACAACACACCTGGATTGGATTTGCTCACTCCAGGACAAACTAACTGATATCCCGTTTATCGGTGAATCAACGATTGCTGATTCCTTCCCAAAGAACAGGTTGACCGAACTCCAACAGAAGGAAAGATACTGATATATATATATATATACACGATATTGTTCTGTTACATAATGTTACGTAATGGTAAAATAATTCAGGAACAGGTTTAATGTAATTATATACAGGGAGACATGAAACAAATAACAACTAGAGGTTTCGCTTTGACCCTTGAGTTGCCGCTCCGGCATGAAGCCTATGCTGGTTGTTTTTTTAAGCAAAAACATACGTCTGCCCCAACCTCCCACCTTGCCTTGAGTGGGCACATAATGTAAGGAAAAGTGCTATAAAATGAATGTAGCAATAAGTATCCTAAACAAAGCTGCCCATCTAAAAATATTAATTACAAAGGGGCGATTTTCATTGTTGCAGTAACCCAGTGAGGATTCGGGATTTATATAGCAATGAGTGGATTGCCGACATCTACAGCGTCCAACCAATGTGAAATACATGTAATTGTGAAGCATCAACTATTTCGAAACTGATCCCATTATAGGAAAGACGCAAAACATACAAGAGCCACACCTTGTATACATGCTGTACCGTATAGAAGTTTCATGCATCTGCCTTCAGTAGTTTCCAAGATATGGAGTGAACAAAAATTGGACAGACAGATAAGCACATTTTGCATGGAACCACGCAAGCACTAACTCACACCAAAACCTAATTAGATCATAAGGCCATTTCAATGAAGCTTCCATCCAAGTTTGGTGAAATTTCATCCAGTAGTTCTCCACATACCTTGTAGGCAAGAGTAGTCCTGTACATACATGTAACAAAGCTGGACATCAGAAACAGATGAATGCACGCAAACAAACCAAAACCTAATCAGATGAGGAGGCCATCACGATAAAGCTGCCATCCAAGTTCGGGGAAATTCCATCCAGTAGTTCTTCAGATATTTTACAGACAAGGCTTGTCTATACATGTACAAGTAGACAGACGGATGAACACCAAACACGCGCGCACACCAAAACATAATAAGATGCAGAGGCCATTCCAATAAAGATTCCATCCAAGTCTGGTGAAGTTCACCAGAGGCCATCACGATGAAACTTCCATCCAAGTTGGGGGAAATTCCGTCCAGTAGTTCTCCAGATATCTTACAGACACGGCTTGTATAAGTAGATGGACAGGCAGACAGACAACATACCCAGACGAACGCATGCATGCATACCGAAACCTAGTCAGATGAGCCCATTGCAATGAAGCTTCCACCCAAGTTTGACGAAATTCCGTGGGGTAGTTCTCCAGATATCTTGCATACAAGGCTTGTATATACATGTACAAGTAGATGGACGGATGGATGGACACGAACGAACGCTCGCACACACACACCAAAACCTAATCAGACGAGGGGCTATCCCAAGGAGGCTTCCATCCAAGTTTGGTGAAATTCCGTCGAGTAGTTCTCCAGATATCTTGCAGACAAGGTCTGTATATACATGAACAGTTAGATGGACGGACGGACGATTGACATGGATAAATGCACACACACACCCAAACCTAATCAAATGAGGGGGCTATCCCAATGAACCTTCCATCCAAGTTTGGTGAAATTCTGTCCAGTAGTTCTTCAGATATCTTGCAGAAAGGGCCTGTATATAAGTATACATGTACAAGTACGACGGACGGACACCGAACATGGACGAATGCACACACAAACCAAAACCTAAACAGATGAGAGGGCTATCCCAATAAAGCTTCCATCCAAGTTTGGTGAACTTCCGTCAAGTAGTTATCCAGATATCTTGCAGACAAGGCCTGTATATACATGTACAAGTAGATGAACGGACGGACAGACACCGCACACGGATGAATGCATGCACACATACACCAAAACCTAATCAAATGAGGGAGCTACCCCACTGAAACTTCCATCCAAGTTTGGTGAAATTCCGTACAGTAGTTCTCAAGATATCTTGCAGACAAGGCCTGTATATACATATACAAGTAGATGGACGGACGGACACCAGACGAATGCACGCACACACACCAAAACCTAATCAAATGAGGGGGCTATCCCAATGAAGCTTCCATCCAAGTTTGGTGAAATTCCATCCAGTAGTTCTCAAGATATCTTGCAGACAAGGCAAGGGGACGGACGGACAGACAGACAGACAGACAGACAGACAGCACAAACACTAGATGTCTCCCCCCAACATAGTTGGGGGAGATGTTGGGGGAGACATAATTACAGGACAAGATAGAGACGAAAGACAATGAATATGCATATCAAACCCAAAGGTGAAGGAAACAGAACTGGGTTGACTATTATTATATTATATTGGATTATAATTTATCTGACAAAAGCAGCTGAAAACAAAAATAAATCTCTCGACTCAGAATCTCTCAGGTAAATTGATACTAAGAGACGGCATTCCCAAGAACAGGTAAAGTGAACAGACACTTTAATTAACTTTCGTATAATGGAATAAATTACACAGAGCTTCATTGGGTTATGTATTCTGGACAGGTAAACACAACATTGAAGGGTGATGGAAAACGATGCCGACGTACCGGCAAGATGTCATATGACCACACAGATAAATATACTGACTGCATATTTCTAAAACCATCACATGAACAACGCTTTTATTGTAGATGTTCATGTGGAAATCTTGAATGACATATCCACACGACCCTAGCACCGGCTTGAGTGGTATTAGATACAAATATTACAGAGCGATGATATAATAGCTCTATCAAGTCGTCTGTTGGAAAATGATGGACTATGTGACCATCAGATAGCAAAAAATACGACCCGAACGAGGGAGTGCAAGAAAGGCAGAGTAAACTTGAACTAACGCATGATGTACACGTATACGGTATGCTAATGTCAGAAGCCACTAAACACTAAAGCATTCTTCCGCTCTACTACATACAAGGGGTATCATTCATGGGATGTTTCTTCGTGAGTTGCTTGAATTTGTCAATAATATGTATGCGAAATTTGGCAACAATATATCAAGAGCATATAGGTATTCCAATGGGTGCTAATGTGCACCCATTTAAACGCAAAATAACAAGGACTGAACTATATCTGTGCACATGGTCTGTTATGACGCTTCCAAAAATCGATCATTTCAAAGCCCGTTCCCTCTCATTCACCCAATCAGATAGGTCAAGTTAATTAATAAGAACAATCTGGACCTCAATCTATGACAGCCTTTAGTTGAGATTTCCAGTTATGTATGCATATACGTTATATCATTGGAACTTATGGCTGTTTTATTATGGCTGTTATCTTATCAATCGATCAAAACGAATATGATTGTTGATTATGACTCTTATTTGGTTAAATTCTTGAACTTCTCACAATAATTACATAGGAAGAATTTAGGTAAGACAAGTTACGTGCTCTTGATTCTTCGCCCGTTTGACATTCATAGGGTATCCACAATCGACCTATCTACTTAACAACGCCAAATTGTTCCCGGAACCTATAATCACACGACCGTCCCGTACCGCATAACTCTCCTATATAAGAACGGTAGTTGTTCCCGAAATATCAACGAACATGGCTGAAATGATCAATTGCGACATCATCTCGGTGTGTGAGTAAACTGCCAAACTTATTGTATATCAAGTCCGTTGACGTCAAGGTAGAGGATCAGTAAGAGATCAGGTTGTGGGCTGTCATTTGGAGTCGATTGTCTCACTATCTATACCTGATTATGGTTATATGCATGTTCACTTCGGTAACTCACCTGAAGTTTCAGGAGCCTGTATACGACGCTTAGTCTGCTAGAGATTTTGTACTCTCCAAGAACAAAAAGACCACCATGAAGCATAGCCTGCAAATCAAGCCAGAAAAGAGGTACGGTATCTTAAACCTTGTTTTGGAGTGACAGGCATTATTAATATAACCATTGTTTCATTGCTTCTGTCTTCCCTGGGCTTTAAACTGGTATGAGATGATAACACTCGGAAGAAACACACAGCCCGTTTCTTTGGCATGGTAACACATAACATTTCCGTAAAATTGTAGAAAAGTGGTACCCGGTACTTATATTACGATGCAGTTTTTTGAAAGAAATATCGATAAACCAAGAGGCGAAGTTACTGGATTTACATAATCTTCTCGCAATCGACTTTTGCACCACCAGAAAAGCCGTTAATTTCTCGAAAAGTATTCAGCATGGACACGTAAAATTTGACGTGAAAAAGGTAATGGTACAGTGAATTAGAGCGATATGCACGACGCGCACAATTATGAGGAGAAAGTGGAGTGGAGTCGAATGGTTGCGGTCGGCCCGGGGTGAAAATTGCTAAGGCAAGCAACATTTTCACATGTTAAGTGGAACTAACTGCATGTGTTAAAAAGAATAGCCCTATTTTCCACCATGAGACGAAAATGAATGAGCAGTAAGGCGGATTAATCGGTGAGCTTAAGTATTGAACATGCCTGGCAACCCATTATTCACCCTACACTGTTTATTATGACTGCTCTTCTGTTTCTCGTATTTTCCTTGTTTCAAATGACATATCGTCTATTGAAAATAATCTCTAAGAAGTAGCCATATTTCCTGACGAGAGAAGTGAATTCACTCACAAATATAACGGCGAAGGCACCGTAGAGATATTGGACGCTGTACTGGTCGGATGTAACACTGAGATAACCCACACAGTTAACCACTGTCCACGTGGTGTAGGTGGCCATGTTGCTGAAGAGGCGCCCTCTACAATGTAACAACACGTTCATGTGATTGGTGAGGCTGGACTCTTGTAATGCATTTAAGGAATATATGCTGATGAGGCGTTGTAAAGAGCCGGATATGACCATGCGTGCTTATTTATGCCGCTAACATGCAGTGGGTATGTAAAACAAACTGTATATATATATTGTTTTTGCGCCTTGGTCAAACGTTATGTATAAGTCTATAAATATATCTGACCTTTGACAATGTGTTCATTCGATTCACATGTATAGAACAAGTATGTTCTAGTTCTTAAACATATGTCTGAAGTGAAACGTAATATTCCTGTACGAAGAATTAGCAATGGTATGGTATTGGGTAAAACTGAATCATTTCTTTGTGAATCACTCACTTTTTCTCTGGAAGTATTTTTAGGTACGGTTCTTCTCCTCCTTTCTTTAACAGAACAAACATGGCGGCGTAGACAGTTACCAGCTCGATCTGCTTGTTGAAAAGAGAACAGTGTATCAATTTCTGCTCCGAATGATCGGAATTATATGTTACTACACTTGTGTGATTTCTTTCTCTGGGCTTACTGAGAAAACATTTCTACGGTATTTACGGATATAGTACGGTATTTATATATATTGTAATATTGTAGACGTCTGAATCATCATGAAACTGTGTGAATCGACAAAACCGACGTGTGGCTCAGCGTCTATTTCATGATGTTAACGTCCATCCAAGATTGCACAGATAAACTGATATGTGCAGTTTGTGATATCGATAGGTGAGAGGATATTATGTATTCATGATGTATATATGCATTCATACTGTTATCTATATTGGCTCGTATATTGTGACACAGGCATTGACGCCCATCTCGATGAGAAATTGCGTTTTCTTAACCTGGATATTATAAAACGTCACCGATTGAGCCCTATGGCGTTCTAAATGTCGATGTCATAAGCGATATACATGTATCAGGTATACTGTAGGTGGGAAAACAAGATCGCCGTATTACAACGGCAGATCTAAGCGAAAACGCTTAAAACGCATCTCCGGCGATCTAGGACGTCGGATTTTCCGGGGCCTAGGCGGCCCCTGGACCCTCGCATGTTGAGCTGTGAGGATTTCCTTATTTTATCTTTGTGTAAATGAATCGTATCGGTATACGTGTTGGTTTCTGTTCATTGACGTTAAAGTCATCGTTTTCTATGTGTCAAATATAACTAGAAAGTCAAATGGATTCAGGCATGGGGTGCGATTTTTTCAATATCGAAGCGTGCCTATAATTGCGAAACAATCGTGAAAATAGAACCATAAATCTGCATACATTATGCTCAGATTTATTTCCGGGAAAACGCTTAGAACGCATCTCCGGGGATCTCGGACCCCGGAGCTTCCTGTGCCTAGGCCGCCCCTGGACCCTCGCCTGCTGGGCTGTGATAGTCGACCCCTCCCCCCTATGAATTTTCGCTTAATCCGCCTTTGTAATATATTCACTTGCATTTGTCTGACACTGCTATGACCCTTTCCGTCGATATCCTGACAAATGTCGCTCATACATGTTTTCAAACCGTTAAACTGTGATAAATTTCAGAAGCCACTATGGATTGTCCATCTTTCAAAATGGTCGCTGTGACCCACATAAGATGACATCACCGTACCGGTCGCTCTACGTCTAGAAATGATCTCGAGACTGTTGTATCTCGTGCCAAATTCCATACTTTTATGACAAAAGGCACAGTACTGAGCCTGCTAAATCACTAGGTGACCATGTAAAACTACTAGTTAACACACGCATAATAAACAATTCATTAAACAATCCTTTACCAGACTACCGATGATGAGAATTCCCACAAGCGCCCAATGATAGGCCTCACCGAACCAACACCTGTAAATAGAAACGTACTCAATGAATGACGAATTTCACGCGAAATGTGTGTACACCTTTAAAACTTAAAATACTGCAATGTCATGTGACTTTTTACGTTTCCTAACTTGTGTCAAATTCCTCTTAACTCCGCCCTATGAACCGCCCTATGAACCAATGTACTTCAAGGTCCTCATGGGGTTCATATGAACAGCCACAATCAAAGCGTGACTGCGATACATTACTCTTTAGATAACGACTTTACAACGAAAACCATATGGATTAAGAATACTGATCAGCGATACGGATCTGATATCACTGAAACATCATGATGTCTTGTCGGCATCATTGAAAACTGTTGGCCGCTTCTCTCTTGCAGGAAACTAGTCTATGTTTATGTATACTATGATTGTTCTTTGTTTGTTTGTTTGTTTTTTGTTTGTTTTGTTTTTTTGTACTTGAGTGACTAATTATTAAGTTGGGTGGCCTTATTAAATATAATACTTGTTCCCGATCTGATGGAACAAATTCTGGTACTGATGATGACAATTGCGGCGACTGTGATCAAATTGTTGAAGAATCTGATGATGCGTTGTCATGTGAGCTCTGTCAAAAATGGTTTCATATTTCTTGTCATAAGGTGACAAAAACTGTATATACGTTTTTGAACACTCAAGCCAAAAAGGGCAAAAACTCCATCCACTGGTTTTGCAACACATGCAATTCAACTGCGGTGAACACTTTGAGGATGGTAAACGGCATTCGTGTAGAGCAGGATGAAATTAAAAACAGATGAATTCCCTGATTGCCAGAGTCGATAGCATGGAAGAGAACAGAGATGGAAGGCAAGGAATTGAGAGAGATGATGGATAGAGAGGAGAGAAAGACCAATGTCATAATTAGAAATCTACCTGAAGATGACGATGATGATGCGAAGCTCCAGAACCTGTTCGGTAAGCTAGGGCTGAAGGACATTGTGGTTACTGAGCATTTCGGATTGGGAGATGACACATCCAAAGGTCCTCGATTTTTGAAAGTATGTCTGAAGACTACGGCAATGAGGAAAATCTTGCTGCAAAATGTCAAGCGACTGAAGGAATTTTCTGATTGGAAGGAAGTGTATATTTCCCCTGACCGAAGGAGGAGACAGCAACTGGCAGACAAGCAGCTTAGGGATGAGCTCAAAGTGCGAAAGGAGGCAGGAGAACAAAATTTAATGATAGCCCGGGGCCGAATCGTCACCAGGAAGAAGGTAGACGAGACGGGGAGAGCGTGTAGATTTAGATAGAGAAACTAGTGACTGTATAAATGTAAATAGTTCACAGACCGACACCACCAATGTTAACGTTCGGGCACGCACACACAGTGTTTATGGTGATGGTAACTCCAATTTGGATAGACTTAATTTCTTTTATGTCAACGCACAAAGTATTGTTCTTTTATGTCAACGCACGAGGTATTGTTAAAAAAATGTCTGTTGGAGGCATATGTCGTTGAACTTCATCCGGATGTGATAGGAATCAGTGAATAATGCGGTAAGGACACTTTGATGCCTGGAGAATTGAACATCCAAGGGTATACCCCTGATGTAAATAATCGGAAAACAAGTAGAGCCTCCAGAGGAGGCGGAGTTAATTTATATGTGAAAGAGGAACTCAAACAGGAGCCAGTGAATCGTTCGATCTGCATGAAGAGACAGAAACTGTATTGTGCCAAATTGAAACTAGCCAGCAGGGTAAAGCAACAATCGGTGTTTGTTATGACAGTACAAGCAATACTGTGGAGCAGAGTGATGCTGTATATAACGTGGTTCGTGAAGCTGCCGCTGGGCATTCAGTCATTGTAGGCGACTTTAACAGACGCGAAATAGACTGGGCTAATTTGCCATCAGACAATGAGGGTCAAAAACTGTTAGATTTATCTCAAGACTTGTTCCTAACTCAACATGTCCTGGAACCTACCAGAGGTGAGTCCACTCTGGACTTAGTGTTTAGCACTGACCCTGGAATGGTGGATAATGTTCAGATGTTAGAAAAATTTGGTAAGAGTGATCATAACATAGTAACTTTCGATTTAATTGTGAAGGTGCATACAAAGGAGGCGGATGGGGAGTATTTAGATTTTAACAGAGCTGATTATCAGGGTATGACGGACTATTTAAAGGCTATCGGCTGGGAAGAATGTGTCAATGGAGCTGGTACAACGGAAAGGTGGAATAGCTTTAAAGTAATGATGGATCAGGCTGTGAAACAGTTTGTTCCGACAAAGAAAAGAAGGAAGAGTAAAAGGCCCGTATGGATGGACAAACAAGCATATAGAGCTAGGAGAGGCAAATACAGACTGTGAAAAAGTATAGAGAGTCGAAGTCATTCTTGGAAGAGCAGGAGTACAGAAAGGCGGTTAACAGAGCTAACAAAGAGGTGAGAAGGTCAAAGCGTCAGTTTGAGAAAAAACTAGGCGAAAAAATCCAACAAGACTCAAAATCCTTTTATTCTTATGTGAGGTCCAAGTCTAAAACAAAGGATACAGTGGGTCCACTTCATAACAACGAGCGCATTACAACGCACGATGACGGTCTTATGGCGGACATTTTGAATAACTATTTTTGTTCAGTGTTCACACAGGAGAGGACTGACAATTTACCCACTCCACGTCAAATGTTTCATGGTCCACCTGAAGAGGAGCTCACAAGTATTAATATTACTCCGGAATCTGTTTGTGCCAAGCTCAAGAACTTGAAACCTAACAAAGCACCGGGTACAGATAAAATGTACAATAATGTGTTGAAGGAGATGGCCGAAGTGCTGTGTGTCCCACTGGCCCAGTTGTTTAACAAGTCAATGGAGGAAAATATGGTACCGGGTGATTGGCGAGAAGCGAACGTAACTCCACTATACAAGAAAGGTCCAAAGCATGACGCAGGTAATTATCGACCAGTTAGGCTGACATCTACAGTTTGTAAAATTCTGGGGTCTTTGATCAAGGATGCAGTGGTTCAGCATTTAACGGAGCACAATTTAGTGAAGGATATACGCAGCATGGTTTTACCACACTTACCAATCTACTTGTATTTTTGAAGCTGTAACAAAGTTTGTGGATGAGGGATTCCCTGTGGATGTCATCTTCCTCGACTTTGCTAAAGCGTTTGACAAAGTACCACACCGACGGCTAGTATCAAAGCTAAAATCACATGGGATTTCGGGGTCTGTATGCTCCTGCATTGATCAATGGCTAACTGGCAGAAAGCAAAGAGTAGTGTTAAAAGGAAAATCGTCACCATGGGAACCGGTTCATAGTGGTGTACCCCAAGGTTCAGTATTGGGGCCCATCCTGTTTTTGATTTATATCAAAGATATTGATGACAGCGCAGCCAGTGACCTGCTAAAGTTTGCTAACGAGACTAAAGTTATCCAGAAGGTGGCATCTGAAGAGGAAGCTAGATTATTGCAGCAGGACTTAACCAATCTATACGAATGGTCGGATGAATGGCAGATGCTGTTCAATGTAGCAAAATGTAAGTTGATGCACTTTAGCTTCAATAATCCATGTCATCAGTACTTTATGCATGGGCAGGCGCTAGAAGTAGTGACTGAAGAAAAAGACCTGGGCGTAATTGTGCACAATAACTTGAAATCCAGCTCTCATGTGGCAGCGTGTGTTAAAAAGGCCAATAAAGTACCGTACTTGGTATGATAAACATGACTTTCAATGTTAAAGAGCCAAGTGTGATGTTGCAACCATATAAGTCATCAATCAGACCGCATTTGGAGTACGCTGTGCAGGCTTGGAGTCCTCATCTTAGAAAGGACATTGATTTATTAGAAAAGGTACAACGGAGATTTACGAGGATGATTCCTGCTATACGTGATTTGTCTTATGACGAACGACTACAGCGTCTTCACTTGATCTCTTTGGAGAATAGGAGACTGCGCGGTGACCTTATTGAGGTATTCAAGATTATGAAAGGCTACGAAAAAGTTACACCTGACACCTGGTTTGCTTATAGTGAAATTACCCAAACACGAGGTCATACCTTGAAACTGAGAGTGGGTCGCCCAAGGCTTAATATTAGAAAAAAAACTTCTTCTCTCAGAGAGTAGTCAATAGCTGGAATGCGTTGCCTCAATCTGCGATTGACTGTGACCGTATCAACCAGTTTAAGAGACGTGTAGACGGGGCCAGATTGGCTCCCTCTCCCCATCCCACAGCTCTGGATTCCTGAGATGTGGGGTACAGGTAAATACAGGTAAATCTTCCCCAGGACCCTCTCTACATGGCGTATGTTCATTTCAGTCCGCTTTGCTCAGGCCTCATGTGTTTTCGTTTGTATTTTTGGAGGGACGCGATGTGATATGTAACATTTCATATAACTAGCTTTCCGATTGGTTAATTAAATTAGTCTATAAATCTCATCCTAGTCGCAATAAGATGGTATAAGCAGTTTCTCATATTTTATATCCGTGATAATCTCAAGGTTTACTGAGCTTTTTAAGTGTAAAACTCATCGGTAACACAAGCTATAGTTAACAGGGAAACATCTTCCAACATTGATCCAGTATAAGGTGCTTCAATAAGCTAAATCCCAGTGTTTAGGTAAAGAATAACATGATGAAACTGTTTCACTAACCATGCACACGGCAGTTGCATTATACCTTCAGGCATAAAGTGCTCCATGACACGTGTTGAAGCCAAATACACATAGGCTATATATTCTAGGTGAATATCTTGCTCAAAACCAGTATTTAGGTAAAGAATAACACAGGGAAATTGCTAAATCAGCCATACATTAAATTCACTGTTCACAGATAATAGTTCAAATACTCTCCAAATTTGTACAGAATCTGAACGTTGTCACTGTCTTGGAGCTGTATGGTACCCACTAATTGTACATCATGAAACCATGATAATTACGACTGACAAACCTGCTTGTCAGCTTTTTGATGAGAAACAACTTTTAGCTTCAAATCTTGAAATTATCAACTTTTCGCAAAGAACGCCCGTAATAAAGATGTCTCCAAATTGACATCTCGCCAAAGAACAAATAAGGAATTTTAAGCTGTAAGGAGCGAGCGACTGGGCTTTTCGTTCCAAGGTGAAGTCGGAAGATGACTTATCTGCCTCTGTCACTACCGCACAATTGTGAAAATTACAGCACATATATCTTAATGCATACAAATATCGATTCAGTCATATAGTTTTTTACACGTTTTTAAAAACTGATATTTAAAGTTACTTACATGCCACCCTTTGAGCCGAGTTCTTCAGGGACCGACACCAAGACCACGAAGGTCGGTATCAAACCCAGCCCTAAATGTGGGTAGAAAACACAGGCACTTGATAAGCGACAATTGGTATAATATTGGTTCTGTAAACGAGAAATGAATATAACCAATATCTTTTGAAATGATACATTGACCGATTTCAGATGTGAGGAGTGGCTTCATATCGACATGAGGATGGTTGGAATGGCTTTTCATCGAAATGCCAAGTCAGCTGTGACCGCCATCTTCGATTTCTCATGCCTCTACATGGCACATTATCTTTTGACAGGATGTATAGATTGATTTTTAAATTTGGTAGTGGCTACATATAGACCAGAGCAAGGTTGGTATTGTTTTGTATCGAGATGCGTCATCAAATTTGGTCGCTCTCGCCATATGGGCGCGTTGTCTGGGCAATATCTTTTGGCAGGATGTATCCATTAATAATATATTTATCGAGTGGCTTCATATAGGCGAGAGCAAGGTTGGCAATGCTTTCAAATGCTTCGTCAAATATGACCGATTTGCCGTACGGAATACTTGATAGTATCTGTTGATTTCAAATTTTAGGTGTGGCTTTATAGAGGAGAGCAAGCTTCGTATTGATTTTCATTGAAATACCTCATCAAATATGCCTGTTGTCGCCATCTTGGAATTATCATACATGTATATGGAATATCCGTTTTCTACTAATTTTCATTAATCAGAGAGTTGAATGAACATCAGTACTGTTTATATTCTCTTGTACTATTGTGCTTGTTACGCAATATTTTATGAGATTAATCCGGTTTGCGAACGATTGCAAATTTGTTTTTGATTCCTCAACACTTTACCTACAGATCATAATTTCCTATCTCATCACGATCATATATAGCGTCCATGCCTCCCACAGCAGTGGCACTAGCTATACAGTAGATTATGCATGCGTAATTTATTATAGGTTCTGCCGATGGTTGGGGTAGTCTTTTCTGGCTTGTTTTGCCAAGTCAAGCGGTCGTCGCATCAGAACAATGTCCCGTAACTATATGCATATTTAGATTATAAACCTGGAAGTGAATCTGTGGTTATATTTACCCCAACCTATGATCATGACAACGCTAAGATGTTTCAGGCTCGTCATAGGTCTGTCCAAAGTTGCCATGGAAATGTCCACGTTGTCCACTGCAAACCACGTGAGAGATGTCGTCATGAAGTACAGTTCCAAGCCCAGAATCACTCGACAAGGAGTCTGTTGATTTAAAATAGGTATCCCATTTTCAAAGTTTTTCTCTCAGATAAGATGAAGAGATAACAATGGCAAGCCAAAGTGCTTTTTCTTCAAGAATTTCCGATATCGGAAATTGTCACTGAATTTCCGATATGGGAAATTCTAATTTCCGATATGGGAAATTCTAATTTCCGATATCGGAAATTCTTGAATAAAAAGCACTTTGGCTTGCCATAGATAACACCTGTTTTAACATAATTTGAAAATTTGTATATATGTTTCACGTATGGTGATTATGGTGACCCAGTTATATATCATCACATGGGAAATGAAAAATGTCAGATTCTGGTGCATTCCGTTCAACAACACTTATCGGTGGTATTCTAACATTATTCAGATGTGGTTTCAGGACACATCAGACGTTGATGTAGAATTTACTTTTGTAAATAAAATAAAGTTTAATGAGATCGTGTTAACATCAACAATGTTCATTTCGAAAACATTGGCCTATTAATGTATACCTCTTCAGGGTTCAACCAAACGGATAGAATCATCATCGTGATGGAAAAACCGGACGTTACTCCCTGGTACATGCGCAACACTGCTGGTAAATGACGAAGTAGCCTGGAAAATATGGAAGACCCCATTTATTTCTTACAAACTCATAAACAGGACATGAATTAAACAAAAAAGTAATCAAACGTTATAAAAACAAACTCAACACGAAAATGTCACTACCGTTTATGAATACAATATATCTTCAATACAATAATAGGAACTGAGGGCGCTCTCGTGTTCTGGTATATGTAGGCACCGTCGTGATATGAGTGAATAAATGTTGAAAACGATATTAAATCGTACTCCCTCACTCACGCATTCAATACAGTAACGAGTTTTAGTTCATGTACGACAGCCTTCTACATTGATATATATATATATAGGAAGCGCTGCATGTGATGTTCAATACAGATACAGCAACAGCATCCCGATTGAGATCCCATATATATTGGGCTTGAATGACCATGATGCACCAGTAATCACAATAATACCCCAAGCAGTCATCCTGTTATCGCAATTATTTCATATCACAAAGGAATCACACTGATATCGCAAGGGAATCACGCTGAAGGCCCAAACAATTAGGCTACTTTGATAGCCCAATAGATCACACTGATATCGCAAGGGAATCACACTGAAGGCCCAAACAATTACTCTGATAGCCCAATAGATCACACTGATATTGCAAGGGAATCACACTGAAGGCCCAAACAATTAGGCTACTCTGACAGCCCAATAGATCACACTGGTATCGCAAGGGAATCACACTGAAGGTCCAAACAATTACTCTGATAGCCCAATAGATCACACTGATATCGCAAGGGAATCACACTGAAGGCCCAAACAATTACTCTGATAGCCTAATAGATCACACTGGTATCGCAAGTGAATCACACTGAAGGCCCAAACAATTACCCTGATAGCCCAATAGATGACACTGATATCGCAAGGGAATCACACTGAAGGCCCAAACAATTACTCTGATAGCCCAATAGATCACATTGATATCACAAGGGAATCACACTGAAGGCCCAAACAATTACTCTGATAGCCCAATAGATCACACTGGTATCGCAAGGGAATCACACTGAAGGTCCAAACAATTACTCTGATAGCCCAATAGATCACACTGATATCGCAAGGGAATCACACTGAAGGCCCAAACAATTACTCTGATAGCCTAATAGATCACACTGGTATCGCAAGTGAATCACACTGAAGGCCCAAACAATTACCCTGATAGCCCAATAGATGACACTGATATCGCAAGGGAATCACACTGAAGGCCCAAACAATTACTCTGATAGCCCAATAGATCACATTGATATCACAAGGGAATCACACTGAAGGCCCAAACAATTACTCTGATAGCCCAATAGATCACACTGGTATCGCAAGGGAATCACACTGAAGGCCCAAACAATTACTCTGATAGCCCAATAGATCACACTGATATCGCAAGGGAATCACACTGAAGGCCCAAACAATTACTCTGATAGCCCAATAGATCACACTGGTATCGCAAGGGAATCACACTGATGGCCCAAACAATTAATCTGATAGCCCGATAGATCACACTGATATCGCAAGGGAATCACTGAAGGCCCAAACAATTACTCTGATAGCCCAATAGATCACACTGGTATCGCAAGGGAATCACACTGATGGCCCAAACAATTAATCTGATAGCCCGATAGATCACACTGGTATCGCAAGGGAATCACACTGAAGGCCCAAACAATTGCCCTGATAGCCCAATAGATCACACTGATATCGCAAGGGAATCACACTGATGGCCCAAACAATTACTCTGATAGCCCGATAGATCACACTGGTATCGCAAGGGAATCACACTGAAGGCTCAAACAATTACTCTGATAGCCTAATAGATCACACTGATATCGCAAGGGAATCACATTGAAGGCCCAAACAATTACTCTGATAGCCCAATAGATCACACTGATATCGCACGGGAACCACACTGAAGGCCCAAACAATTACTCTGATAGCCTAATAGATCACACTGATATCGCAAGGGAATCACACTGAAGGCCCAAACAATTACTCTGTTAGCCCGATAGATCACACTGATATCGCAAGGGAATCACACCGAAGGCCCAAGCAATTACTCTGATAGTCCAATAGATCACACTGGTATCACAAGGGAATCACACTGATGGCCCAAACAATTACTCTGATAGCCCAATAGATCACACTGGTATCCCAAGGGAATCACACTGATGGCCCAAACAATTACTCTGATAGCCCGATAGATCACACTGGTATCGCAAGGGACTCACACTGATGGCCCAAACAATTACTCTGATCGCCCAATAGATCACACTGGTATCGCAAGGAAATCACACTGATGGCCCAAACAATTACTCTGATAGCCCAATAGATCACACTGGTATCGCAAGGGAATCACAATGATGGCCCAAACAATTACTCTGATAGCTCGATATATCACACTGGTATCGCAAGGGCATCACATTGATGGACCAAACAATTACTCTGATAGCCCCATAGATCACACTGGTATCGCAAGGGAATCACACTGATGACCCAAACAATTACTCTGATAGCCCAATAGATCACACTGATATCGCACGGGAATCACACTGAAGGCCCAAACAATTTCTCTGATAGCCCAATAGATCACACTGGTATCGCAAGGGAATCACACTGGTGGCCCAAACAATTACTCTGATAGCCCAATAGATCACACTGATATTGCAAGGGAATCACACTGAAGGTCCAAACAATTACTCTGATAGCCCAATAGATCACGCTGATATCGCAAGGTAATCACACTGAAGGCCCAAACAATTACTCCGATAGCCCAATAGATCACACTGATATCGCAAGGGAATCCCACTGAAGGCCCAAACAATTACTCTGATAGCCCAATAGATCACACTGATATCGCACGGGAATCGCACTGAAGGCCCAAACAATTACTCTGATAGCCCAATACATCACACTGGTATCGCAAGGGAATCACATTGATGGTCCAAACAATTACTCTGATAGCCCAATAGATCACACTGATATCGCAAGAGAATCACACTGAAGGTCCAAACAATTACTCTGATAGCCCAACAGTTCACGCTGATATCGCAAGGGAATCACACTGAAGGCCCAAACAATTACTCTGATAGCCCAATAGATCACACTAGTATCGCAAGGGAATCACATTGACACCCCAAAAGAACAGACACTAATAACCGAGGAAAACAAAAACGATAACCCAAAAGAACCATCCTGATATCCTTGGGGAATTAAACTGAAAACACAAGAGATATCTCACTGATAATCCAGGGAAATCAAACTGATAATCTCAAAGATATCTCACTGAAAATCAAACTGATAAGACAAAGATATCTCACTGATAATCCAGGGGAATCAAACTGATAACCCAATTATATCTCACTGATAATCTAGGGCAATCATACTGATAACCCAATATATCTCAGTGATAATCTAGGGGAACTAAGCTGATAACCCAAGAATATCTCACTGATAATCCAGGGGAATCAAACTGATAACCCAATTATATCTCACTGATAATCTAGGGCAATCATACTGATAACCCAATATATCTCAGTGATAATCTAGGGGAACCAAGCTGATAACCCAAGAATATCTCACTGATAATCCAGGGCAATCAAACTTATAACCCAAATATATATCTTGCTGATAATCTAGGGGAATCAAACTGATAACCCAAATATATATCTTGCTGATAATCTAGGGAAATCAAACTGATAACCCAAACGAATTGCACTGGGAATAAATGAAAAAGACATTGATGCTCAAAAAAATTCGTATTGATAACCCAAGGAAACTAGACTGATAACCCTGATAATTAAGGAATCGCACAGATAGTCCTATGGAATTAAGGAATCGCACTGATAGCCCTGGGGAATTAAAGAATCGCACTGATAGCCCTGGGGAATTAAGGAATCCCACTAGTAGCCCCGGGGAATAGAGGAATCGCATTGATAGCCCTGGGGAATTAAGGAAGCGCATTAATAGCCCTGGAGAAATAAGGAATAATCGTACTGATATCCCTGGGGAAGAGAGAGAGAGATAGAATTAAGGTTTCAGCAATATTTCAGCTTTTTAGCGACGATCAAACAAAATTCTAAGTATTTAAGTTAATAACTTAGTAATCCAACACATTAAAACATACACACATTAAAACTTATGCTACAAACCGATTTGTCTCAAATAACCTAAGATTCAGTCTTCTTTCACCCGACTAAAAAGATCTTCTGAATTAGCTGCTCGATAAAAAGAATCTCCTGGCTGTTCAGATGAGTATAGCCTACAGGTTTTTTTTAACTTATGAAGTTTGTTATTATTTACAGCATCCCATAAAGATCGAAACAGCTTTCTCACATAAGTACAGATAGATTGGAACAGTTTTCTCACAAAAATACAAATAGAGGGTCTGAAATCGCTATATGGGATTCCAACAGGACCAGACCTCATTATCTATGGCTGCCTAGCCATTCTATCAGCCTCAGTATTACCTTTGATGCCAACGTGACTAGGCAATCAATACCCTGGGGAATTAAGGAATCGCACTGATAGCCCTGGGGAATTAAGGAATCATACTGATAGCCCTGGGGAATTAACGAATCGCATTGATAGCCCTGGGGAATTAAGGAATCTTAAAGATATCCAGGGAGAATTAAGGAATCAAACAGATAGCCCTGAGGAATCGCACTGATAGCACATAGAAACCACACTGATAACCGGGGGGGGGGAGCTGGGCATTTCAAAAAATAAACAGAAAAATAAACGTATGTGAATATGAAAGACAGGAGTGCAATTATGTTACGTTACACTTACCTCATGTAGATGGGAATGAGGGATATGACGGTGACGGAGACAGCAGAGATAGTTAACAGGACCAATGTGATGACGGACATTTTATCCAGTTTCTCCAGGCTCGCCATGTTGAACGTATGGTCTGCAGATTTCGCGATTTTCTTTTAAATCACGTTGTAGGATCTGGCCTTCAATTGCACTGATAGTTTTGCTTTATTGAGAAAATCCCTATTCAGCTATTTTCTTTATTAACTTTCACGAATATCGAACTAAGTAGAGCCTAGGACATTGGCGTTGTAGGTTCAGCAAAGTTACGTCAAATTTATTCCAGAACACTCGAAACTGAGCTGCATGTGTATAAAATATACTGTACTAAATGGCCTGATGGTGATCAAGAATGAAAATCCTTCGTGGTAACGGTCGAAGAAGTAGGGGCCTACCGCATTCGCTGTTACTCAGTCGTAACTTCACATTGTTCTCTTCATTGCTTGTAAATTGACTCAGTCTTCGTTGCTTTTCGGTGTTATAATAAGATATCCTAATCATGAGGTGATCCTCGAGGGAACATCATCACAGCTCCTATCCGCACTGGTATATGCTGTCACAAACATTCCACTCTCAATTGAAACTACCACATGTAAACAGCCAGCGTAGTGGAAAACCCTACTATCGATTGATTTTATGTGAAAATAGGCAGGTGAATAATAAAGGACGATAATTAAATACAGCTATTAAAATAATATGTCTGGACTTCCTGACCAAGCCAAAATCACCCGCCATGAACCTTTTAATAATTGCCTCGATCTGTTATTGTTTGAAGAGTGAATAAAGGGCTGATTGAAGGTGAACGGTTCGACATGATACACCCATCAAGGTAATCGATAACTTTCATTGATCAGCCGCAATTTGTAACACACTTTATATAACTGACAACTCGTCATAAATTCTAATTTAAGCATTAATCGATTCCTCCAACGCCTTTAAATGAAGCCTTTTAAGTGCTACTTGAGAGTTTTCTTTTATACACAAGAGGGAGGCTCCGAGCTGGCGTACACAACAAAAGATCGCCAAAGTTTCCCGTTGGTGAAAACATAGTAGCATGTATCTATGCACACAGTGTTTTCACCGAAGGACTGCAGCAATCTGCATGTCGGACCTGACGGCTATAGCATGAGCAGCTCTTCAGACAAGAATGACAACGCACGCTGGATTTGGAAGTAAACACAAGTAATGGCAAACTATTATAGCATCTGCAAATCGATCGCCCGGTGTGAAGGCTAAGAAAATACATGTTTCATTAATCAATCAGATACAGTACAACATAACAAAATCTTGAAAATATTTAACGTGATACATAATACATACATTTAAAATTCTTTGTCATTAGCCAGAACAGTAGATAATTCTCTGTGAAATGGGATCTATATATCTAGCAAGATCTCCTAATTACTTGTCTATCCATATAGTGTTCCCACTCATAGTAGGTCCCGCGACATTCATTGTAAATGGATGGTGTAATAATTTATCAGCATCTTGCATATATATCTTTTCATCTGCATTGAATTCAAACCCCATTTATATCTGCTTGGGAGTACCAGCTATTAACAAGGACGATACTTGTTTCTGTCCCTCTTTCTGTCGTACAACTTTCCTTTTGTATGATCACTATGTACTGCTTGTCAATGTCTTCGCAAATTAAAAGGACTGGCTAGTCATCTGATGCATATGTAACATTCATAAGCCACGGTAAGTGTCTTTGTCTTTATCTTCAACATGAATGATAGCTGATAATGCTTCTTCTCTCAACAAAACATACCCCAGCTCCAAGATCCGGACTTGAACAGAAAGGGCATGCGACTTCCAGAATTGTTAACCAAGAGATCGCACCATTACAACGTATAGTCCGTGAGCTACTAGAGTCTGCCCACCCCCACTACAGACCGAAACTATGTTTTTTATGTACTTTAGAACATGTCAAATAAGAAACAACTTGTTAACAGTCGATAAACTGGGACTCGCTACCTCTTTAATGACTTTGAAATTACCCCTGTGTTAAAAAGTACAATTTTTGTGAAAATAGGGGGTAGGGTTACAAGAATAGTCTTATCTTCCATAATTATTATCCAATCTTTATAATGTTGGTCACATATTATTCAGCATTGATTGCTGCATCAAATATTTACAAGATACTATTACTATTTGTTGGGTATGACGTCACACAGGGACCATACATACAACAGTATGAGTAGTAGCGAAAGCGGGCATTTGGGAGTGCGTGAGGATGTGTTTGAGCGATTGAGGGACCATTCTTGGTCCGAATGCGTTGTGTGAGGTGTCAACGTGAAGCCCTCGGTGTGTAGACCACGACTTGAGGGATGTCCACATGATCTGTGACGTCATTGGTGACGTCATCAGTAGGAGTAGTAGCTAAAGTGGGCATTTTTGGGGGTGTGAAGGAAGGTGTTTGGGGTAGAGATGGACCATCCATGGTCCAAATGGACCGTGTGGGGTGTCATCTTGTAGCTCTCTGCATGTAGACGACGACTGATATGGTTTTTGTTGGAAGTCGCATCGTGCTAATCATGCGCAGTTGGGCAGTAGTAAGGAAAGATATCATTTTGGGCGTGGGCAATGACATGTTTGGGTAATCAAGGGACCAATGTTTGGTCCAAATGGACCGGTTCGGGTATCCTAGTGAAGCATTCGCGCGGTAGAGTCTGACTGGTATGGTTTTATTGTAAGTCGCACCAATCTGCACATGCGCATTTGGGGTGTAGTAAGTGAAGTGGTAATTCTGGAGGCGCGCAGGGGTATATTTGAGAGATTGAGGTTCTATATCTCATCCAAAGATGGAGTCTATGGTGTCATCTTGAAGCTCTCGTGGTGTAGACCATGACTTGAGGGATTTCCATGTCGTCTGTCCGTCACTGGTGACGTCATCAGTACGAGTGGTAACGAAAGCGGCCATTTTAGGAATGCGTAGTGGTATGTTTGAGAGACTGAGGGACCATTCTTGGTCCGAATGGGACATGTTGGGTATCATATCGAAGCTTTCGTGGAACAGCGGCCGACTGGTCCTGTGTGTCATAGAAGTAGGGGATATGGCTAGCATGAGCAGACAGTAAATATTGGAAAAGGTGCATGGAATGGAATTTTAGCCTCGAAGTGAACCATCCGTGGTCCGAATGGGTCGTGTGGGGTAGCGTCGGATTGGACTGGTGTGTAGACTAGTATCATCGTTCTGTGCATGCGCAGTCTGGCAGTAATATAGAGCTTTTATCCAATCAGAAGCCGCTATTTGAGAAACTACAGAGCTCGGAGCTGTGGGATGGATCGGTTGAGAACTTGGAGCTCGGAGCTCTTGAAGTCGGAGCTTTTGAAATCTGAGCTCTTGGAGTCGGAGCTTGGATGTCTTGGAGCTAGAAAATGACGTCATCGCAGGCATGCGCACGCACCTGTGGTGCACCCTGTACCCTATAGCCCGTAGGGCATAAGGTATACCAGGAGGCGTGCGATGACAACAGCCCAATCCGATGCTACCCCATGAGCCCTTCACTACGAAACCCCACACGAACCATTCGGACCATGAATGGTCTACCTCGAGTCTGAGTGCCCCTTTTCCACTATTTCCTGTCTGCACATGCACACCATATCCCTACTTCCACGATACGCCAGACCAGTCGGACGCTGTCTTACGTAAGCTACTCCACACGTCCCATTCGGACCAAGAATGGTCCCTCCGTCTCTCAAACGCGCCCCTACGCATCCCTAAAATGGCCGCTTTCGCTACTGATGACGTCATCAATGACGTCACAGATGACATGGAAACCCCTCAAGTCGGTCTACACCACGAAAGCTTCAAGATGACACCCTACACTCCATCTTTGGATGAGATATAGACCTAAATCTCTCAAATATACCCCGGCACACCTCAAGAATGACCACTTTACTTACTACACCTCAACTGCGCATGCGCAGATTGATGCGACTTTCAATAAAACTACGCCAGTCTGACTCTACCCCATCAAAGCTTCACTAGGATACCCGAACCGGTCCATTTGGACCAAACATGGGTCCCTTTGATTGCCCAAACATGTCAATGCCCACGCCCAAAATGACATCTTTCCTTACTACTGCTCAACTGCGCATGAGTAGTAAGATGCGACTGCCAACAAAAACCATATCATTCGTCGTCTACATGCAGAGAGCTACAAGATAACACCCCACACGGTCCATTTGGACCACGGATGGTCCATCTCTACCCCAAACACCTTCCTTCATACCCCCATAAATGCCTACTTTGGCTACTACTCCTACTGATGACGTCACCAATGACGTCACAGATCATGTGTACATCTCTCAAGTCGTGGTCTACACACTGAGGGCTTCACTTTGACACCTCACACGACGCATTCGGACTAAGAATGGTCCCTCAATCGCTCAAACACATCCTCACGCACTCCCAAATGCCCGCTTTCGCTACTACTCATACTGTTGTATGTATGATCCCTGTGTGACGTCATATCCAACAAATAGTAATAGTATCTTGTAAATATTTGATGCAGCAATCAATGCTGAATAATATGTGACCAACATTATAAAGATTGGATAATAATTATGGAAGATAAGACTATTCTTGTAACCCTACCCCCTATTTTCACAAAAATTGTACTTTTTAACACAGGGGTAATTTCAAAGTGATTAAAGGGGTAGTGAGTCCCAGTTTATCGACTGTTAACAAGTTGTTTCTTATTTGACATGTCCTAAAGTACATAAAAAACATAGTTTCGGTCTGTAGTGGGGGGGGGGGGGGGGGCAAGGTGACCCCCTAGTAGCTCACGGACTA